>JAJOOS010007997.1:0-28811 GCA_029582725.1 Solanum chiquidenum | reverse complement strand
AACATTATAATGAAGTATGCACAAGTATAGCATATTAATATATGCACAGATGTAGCATATTAAGATATGCACAGATACACGAGTCGGAAATCATGGATGTATGATAAAGATTTGACCTGTAGTCCTTTACTCAACACCAGTGCTTCCAGTGCAATAATCCTATGTTTACACTGCATCGCTGCCCAAGTGACCCGAGTGATGCAGCACAATGATCCTGCCTGTACAAGCGCACGGACAGCTCACATGCCTTATCATATCATATGGACGTGTCATAGTGGCATCTAAGTGTGAAATCAAGTATGCAATTACAAAGTATCATACAATGCATGACTAACGACTAAACATGTAATCAAACATGCACATAACTCATAATGTTAAATTAGCATGAAAAATACGATGCCTATTAACATTATTCTAGCATGATATAATGCTTAAAGTAGTGATGATACAGAAAGAACATATAAAGCATGTATGACAACAATATCTTATATCCCGTATAACAATCTTAACCCCGGTACCCTCCTATCTCTTGTCATCTTACATATATGGTACTTGCATATACATAGTATACATAAAACATTATTAATTTGGGGAAATTCTCTCATTGAGGTCAAAGCCTTATCTTACCTCGATCTGAAGTAACTCTTAACATACTCAAACCACCTTTCCTCACTCTGAATCCTCAAATAAGCTTGATCTATTCAAAAGAATACTCTATGAGGTTAGATGAATCCATGTATGTTGATTCCATATTTGAAAGCTCTGTCGAAGCAAAGTCAACCCAAAAAGGTCAACCCCGTGTGTCGTGGTCAAATTCCAAAATAAATTATGTTTTCGAGTTAATCATAACCCTACGAGTCCAAATCTACAATTAGATTTCTAATCCGACTCAAGAGTAAGTGTGAGAGAACCTATTTTCCTCATAAGGAAGATAATTTTAATATTGGAATGGTGCTGAATATAACAAGATATAGAGAATTCAAATAGCCGATCCCAAAAGCTAGTTCACAAGGCGCGAGAATTGCCTAATACCATATAAGGATACCAATTATCTATCACACAACCAATGTGGGACTTCTGGCTCCACTCATCCCCATCCTCTGCACGCCTAAGACTTTGAAATGTGGAGCATGGACAATATAATATGGGAGACAACATCGGGTAAACCATGGACCGGGATGGGTCTGTACTCCTATACTATGTTAAGAAATGGGTCTTGGGGCTAACCCAACACCAAAAGAGCTTGCTCATGAGGTGAGAACTGCTCATGACCATCTAAGGATACAAATTATCCATCCCTTAACTGATGAGGGACTTCTAACAAGGTCTAATAAATTGATTGATTTCTACTAGTTAGCTTGAGTTTGAATTTTCGGTTCTATGATAATATTTAGAGAAGAAGCAAGAATCTGTAGTATGAAATGAAATAGAGAAACATAACAGTCGATTAAGGTTAAAGGGAACTGTATAAGCAGTGTATGAGTCCTGTTGTATTACTGTGCATAAAAGAATGAAGCACAAAAGAACTAAAATCTGAAGTAGAGCATTTCAGTTACCAGATGATGTGACTCTCACGGGGACATTGAAAGGATCTGCAAAAAAGAGACTCAAGCATGAAGCTAGAACTCACTAGTATGCTACACTGCAGAGATATGTTCGACGAGCTATTGCACATATTACCTGCTTCATAAAAGGTCATTCTATATATTTACAGAAATGCCTTTGGCAGAAGATCACCTCAATATTTAGAAGCTGGCTGAAGTGTTGTACCATAATGGGATCTTGAAAACTCTCTTATAATTTACATCTTTTATAATTCTAGAAAATGAACAAAAACCTTTTTAGCTAGCATAATCATCATAAAAAATATCCTCTTCCAGCCGTATGCTCATTATTGTAGGTGCTACTTTGTTTCTTACTTCCTGAGAGAAATTGAAATAACAAGGTAGCCCTCCCAAGGCACTCTCTCTCCTTCATCCATTCCGATTGATAGACCTTGAAACTGGTTTGGTTCTCCTTTTTTAGGATTACCATGTTCCGTCATTTCTCAAGGTTTCCTGCTGATGCGATACCTGTTGTAGGTTCTCAGAATGTTATTGCACTATCACTCAGGAAAACCTAAACCTCTTTTGATCATCCGAGTAGTTTGTTCTGTTGGTTGTACTAATTGCCTACATTAATATTATTTCAAAACTTGGTTACTTTAATTGGTGGAACTCTATTGCAGGCACAAATATCTGAGTTCGTGGAGAACAATATGTGGAGTCCGGATTATCCAACACTGGTTTACAAGAAAGATTGATCATCTATAGCTGCTTGCAAAGCTTCATCTTTTCATGTTTCTCGCAACATCAGCAAGGGCGTGATGGATCAAATACGATCATGGACATTTTGTGACATGATGGGATCATGTTAAATTGTAATATCCCATTCTTCTACATTTGATTGGCTGATGACTTCTTGATATTATAGCTTTTATTGAGTAGTCCATAAATTGGTTGTCTGTAAAAGTGAATAAATCCCCTTCTCCTTCCAATTCTGATTTTGAGCTTCGTCAACACAGACGATGTAGTCTTACGGGCTGTTGCTGCACAAATGTACTATAAATTGCCTTGTGATGTAGATGTTGTGTAAAAGTGTTTGTGAAGTTCTGATAGTTCTCTGTACTCTATTTGACTTGTAAAATAAAGGGATGAGTATTCACATTGTTTCCTCAAAAATTATTACTACTAAACAACACGGGATAAACTTTAGTACTTCATCAATGGAGGTTGAATTTTTCGATTCAAATTTGAGCTTCAGTGGTCTCTTAGTTATAGTAGAATTGGAAGGACAAGTGTCATTTCATTGTAAATTTATGGAGCTTAAAGGGGCGGACCTACATGGGTGTCAACCCCTCGGCAAAATATTACAATATATATATAGGATAAATTTTTAATATTTTTGTATATATACTAAATTTGAACCAAAGAAGAGAGATAGCCCAGTGGAATTGGACTGTGCAACTTGGGCTGCGAATGCTATCTTCAGTTTATAGGTTTGATTCCTGTTGGATGCCCAGCTGCCTAATTTTTCTAAATTTAATTTTTTGGAGTTTATACTTTGTACTCTAGTTCACACATTGATATTTTATTTTCCGAACCGCCTGAGATATGGGATATTGTTACAAGTGCTGTGGAAAGAAATTTCTAAATATATTTTTTTTAAAAATAAGAGATATATATAGTTTGAGAGTACTCGTTAAGGAATTCAAGTTTGGGAAATAATGGGAGGTAATGGCTGAAAAATTGGGGAAGAAGAAAAACAGAAAAATAAAACAAAAAATTGGCTAAATAAATTTTCACATGCTAGTTTTGAGTGTATTACACTCATCCATGTCATATCAACAAAAAATGCTTAAAATGATATGTGTTAAATGTACTTGTAGTGTTTAAGCGCAAAATGCATAAACTAGAGGAATTTACCAATGAGTTCTATCCTTTACATATCTTGTCGTGTTTGGAATATAGGAATAACAAATCATCTTATTCCATTGATATCTCCAACAAATCTACAAGAATCTGTAGACTCACTTCTCAAATAAAAAGTAACGGCTCATATTTAATTTTTATCAGATATATGTATCTATTGATTATATCTCATTCTCATGCTTCTCCTCCTCCTCATTCTTCTTCTCTTTCTAACTATGAATCCATGATCAGATACATTGTTGGATAAATTAGTACATATTTGATATTAAATTATTTGTTGAATGTATTAGTATATATTTGATACCAATAAGAATTACATAGGATACATGTGATATTAAAACACAAATATACATGCGTGTATGATACTCTACATGTACCATGTATGGTAATAAAAATGGATAGATTTATGCAATGAAACAGATATATGTAGGTATAAAAAAGACATAGATAAACATATATACTTGTGCATTAGATACATGTATATGATATTTAAAGTTGAATTGTGAAACATAAATACAAAAAGGGAGATAGTGGAGCGAGTGATGAAAAATTTAAGCAGTTTTAAGCAAGGTATTGTATCTCGCTTTAAACTCAAATATGATATGTAATAATTGAAACTATTGTTGCATAAAGTAATTTAGTGGTATCGTATTTTGTGATTTTTTTTCTAAAAATAATTAATTTCATTTCAATTTTATAAAAAGATATGTAATTATATTTGTTTACGAGCTAGGGAAGAGGAAAAAGAAAAGAAGGTATGGTGATAATATCTACCTGAACATGCTAATTTATCAGATTTATTCTGTATAAACAAAAAGTCTATTTTTATTGCCTTGTTAACCTTTTGAGACAATCGTTTTAATAACCTTGACAATTAATATAGTACGGGGAAAGTAATAAATTTTATAAGTTAAACATACAAATAGAAATGACCTCAGCCGATAAAAGTGAGGGGAAGACAAATTTTAGTAACTCAACTGGTTCACAATTTGAATTTTCACTTTATTAAAGGAAAAATGATAAATATACCTCTGAACTTTCGTAAATGATATGTAGATATCCTCCGTCGTCCTACTTTTGGGATATTGGTGCCCCTGCTGTCCAAACACTAGAGTATATATACCCTTTATACTAACGGACATACATTGTCATAATCTTATCTATCGACCTGACATTTATTAAATATCGAATCGACGGATAAGATTGTGCCACGTGTCCCTATTTAGTCTTCCGTTAGAGTGAAAGACATATATGCTCTAGTTTTTGAACGACAGAAGCATCAATGTCTTAAAAATATAACAGAAGGTATCTAAATATGATTTACGATAATTCAGAGTATATTTGTTTTTTTCCTTTTTTAAAAAAGAAGGATGAAAGTGAGGGAAACACAAAAGAAATTTGTACTCTTTTGTAAATGGTAAAATGACCAAACACCCCTAGCTTGTTTGTAAGGCCAAAATGATCACACCATATCCATATTACACTATTCTTCAAAACTATACAATTAAGCATGGCTTCACTGCCCATTAACCCAACCTTCAATCCTCACACCCCTGGCCCTGGCACCTCTAAACCCAATTCATTTCAGAAATTCCCACAGACCCATTTCGTATCATACCAAGAAGATGGCACAAACGAAAAATTTCTCAATAAACGTCACTACTTCAAGCTCCTTGGGTCTCTATGCAAAGAGGGTAAACTTCAAGAAGCTGTGGACTTTCTTAAGGAAATGGAGTATGGGAATTTATATGTTGGACCTGAGTTCTATGGTGAACTCCTCCAAGGCTGTGTCTATGAGAGAAACCAAAAATTGGGTAAGCAAATTCATGCCAAGATTCTAAAAAGGGGTGATTTTTTTGCCAGGAATGAGTACATTGAGACAAAGCTTGTGATTTTTTATGCTAAATGTGATGTTTTTGATGTTTCCAATCATTTGTTTTGCAGACTGAGAAAACAGAATGTGTTTTCTTGGGCTGCAATTATTGGACTACATTGTAGGATGAATTTGTCTAAAGAAGCTTTGTTGAAATACATTGAAATGCTTGAAAATGGGATTCTTGGTGACAATTTTGTTCTCCCAAATGTATTGAAAGCTTGTGGTGCTTTGAATTTTGTTGAATTTGGGAAATGTGTACATGGGCATGTCTTGAAATTAAGTTATGAAGATTGTGTATTTGTGGCTAGTAGTCTTATTGACATGTATGGGAAATGTGGGGTTTTGGATGATGCACGGAAGGTGTTTGATTGTATGTGTGAAAGAAACGTAGTTGCATGGAACTCGCTAATCGTAAGTTATATGCAAAATGGATTCAATGAGGAAGCTATTGGAGTCTTCTATGATATGAGAACTGAAGAAATTGAACCAACTCATGTAACTCTGTCGAGTTTTCTTTCGGCTTCAGCCAATTTATGTGCTCTACAAGAAGGTAAGCAAGGCCATGCTATATCTATCGTGAGTGGATTAGATTTGAATAACATATTGGGGAGCTCACTTATAAACTTTTATGCTAAAGTTGGTTTGGTTAATGATGCTGAGCTAATATTTGATAGGCTGTTTGAGAAAGATGTAGTAACATGGAACTTGCTAATGTCTTGTTATGTACAATCTGGTAAAATTGACAAGGCGCTCAACTTGTCCCGTTGGATGAGATATAAAGGTTTTAGGTTTGACTCCGTGACACTATCAACAATATTATCTGCCTCAGCAGAATTAAGGGATTTGAAACTTGGCAGAGAAGGGCATTGTTTTTGTATTAGAAACAATTTTGAGGATGACATAGTTGTAGCAAGTGGTATTATTAATATGTACTCCAAATGTGAGAAAATCCCAGATGCAAGACGGGTTTTTGACTACACAATGGAGAAAGATCTAGTCTTGTGGAATACATTATTGGCTGCTTATGCAGAAGTGGGTTTGAGTGGTGAGTCATTAAGATTATTTTACCAGATGCAGCTTTATGGTTTACAACAAAATACCATATCTTGGAATTCTGTAATTCTTGGATTCTTAAGAAATGGACAGATAAATGAGGCCATAGACATGTTTACACAAATGAAAACTGTTGGTTTAGACCCTAACACGGTTACTTATACTACTCTTATCAGTGGTCTATCACAAAATGGTCACAACAGTGAGGCACTTACATATTTTAAGCAACTGCTTCAAGCAGGGTATCGGCCAAATAGTGCAAGTATTGTTGCCACCCTCTCAGCCTCTACAAATATGACGTCACTGCACGATGGAAGAGCCATTCATGGATACATTTTAAGGCAAAAGATTCCATTATCTCTTCCAGTGGCAACTTCATTAGTTGATATGTATACTAAATGTGGAAGTCTAAATTGTGCAAAATGCATTTTTGATTTGATTCCAGAAAAGGAGTTGGCCTTGTATAATGCTATGATATCTGGTTATGCTTTACATGGCCGTGCTATAGAAGCACTTGCATTGTTCAAATGTCTGTGCAAGGAAGGCGTGGAACCAGACGGCATAACCTTCACCAGTGTGCTATCCTCTTGTTGTCATGCTGGACTGATAAAAGAAGGCTTAGATGTTTTTTATGACATGCTATCTGTGTATCATATGAAGCCAAGAGTGGAACATTATGGTTGTATGATCACTCTTCTCTCTAGGTGTGGTGATCTCGATGAAGCTATGCAGCTCATTCAGAGTATGCCTTTCAAACCTGATGCAAATGTTTTTGAATCACTGCTTGTGGCTTGTAGAGAACTCAGAGAGACAGAACTCGAGGAACACATAGCTAATTGTTTAATTAAGATGGAACCGGATAATTCAGGACACTATGTGTCACTTTCAAATGTATATGCAACAACTGGAAGATGGGATGAAGTTTCAAAACTGAGGGATTTGATGAAGAAAAAGGGTCTTAGGAAGAGACCTGGATGCAGTTGGATTCAGGTTGGAACAGAATTTCATATGTTTGTTTCAGGAGACAAGTGGCATCCACACACAGAGGAAATAAGTACTATATTGGCTTTGCTGGATAGGGAAATGCAGCTTACTAGATTCTTTTTCAACAACTGAGAATATCAAGTTATGATTCCTTGGGCACATTTGTCAACTTTGCAAACTGTACTCATGTTAATCACATACTATCAAGATCGTAATTTTGAGAGGTTAAAAATGACTTGAAGTCCAGAAAATCCCCAACTTAAGAGAATGCAATCATGTCATCACTTGTGAAAAGATATATCTGTATTCATCTTCAGGAGACAACATTGAAGTTTTGATGCTGGACCAGTTCATATAAATTTCCTGATGGATCAGAGGCTTAGATGCGACAACATTATGCTTTGTGGGCAAAATGATTTCTTGTGTGTTAACCACAACTTGGGTATGGCCAAGTGAAGTCTATCCTCTTGGGACAAGCCGTGGGCATTTCCAACAAGCCAATGTAGTACTTGCATCATTTTACTCACAACAAAGACTGATGTATGGATTGGATAGATGACAGAGATGGTTCCTACGTGAGTTGTCTAATGGAAATACTTCTGTTCTTCTAGGTTGTGGTACTAAAGACCAAATTGAAAATTTTAAAACTATTGGAGCTGCTGTAAATGAACACATTTGGCATCCTTTTCTTGTAATTTCTCTAGATTGATTACAATTCATCACATTTTCTTATGACTAGCAATTCACCTTGAAAATTTAGTGCTCAATGTGTTGATCCACGAATGCCTTCTGTGTACAGATCATTCTCTTCCATTTTCATTTTTCAAACTGATGCACAAACTTCCTTGGAAGGAGGGCATTAGCATCTATCCATTGTTTGAAAATGGAGAAACACACTAAGATAAACTTTTCTAGGATGCAAGAAGAAGTGAGGTGTTATCATAGATCAAGTTGGTGAAAGCTCCTTTATGTATCAATCCATAAGGTAATTGATCCTTCCATGTGTTAGATTTGCAAGTTTTGCTATTTTTTCATTTCGAGAGAAACTAAATGCAACAGTGGTATTTCAGTCTTTATTCTTACTGGTCTGGAACAAGTTGTTTATCCATCTAGGAAGTAAAAGGGTTTATATAAACCTGGTTTTTGAATGTGCAAACAAATCCTATATTGGTAGTTGAAAAGATGGGGAAGCTACATATAAGGTGTAGATATACTCTTACTAGTGTGAAACTTTTCAGAGAAAACTGTGTGGGATTGGCCTGAAGCAGACAATATCATACCATGTTAAGAATATCTTTCAGCTATTTTAGTCCAATAACTAATATCAGAACCAATGATTTGATGATATGATTATGGAGATGGTGGAGTGATGCCATGGGGCTTGATTTGTTAACTTTATCATGCCAAAGGTAGCTTTGAGACACACACGCACAAGTAGAAGCTAGTTCTGGGCTTCGATGACCATAAATGGTCAGTCATGTGGGTAGCAGATTGTATATCTTAAAAATTGACCCATCAATCATTGGTAATGGGCCATGTGAACTTAGTTCAAGGAGAACTGTGGATTGTTGTAGTGGGCCACATAGAACTTCGTTCAATGGGAGATTGTTGAGTGTGCTAACAAAATCCTACTGGTAGTTGAAACGATCGGGAAGGTACATGTAAGGTATAGGTATACTCTTAATAGTATGAGGCATTTTGGAGAAGACCATGATAAAGCAGAAAAGAGGATAAATGATCTGTAAATACAACCAGTTAAATTACATTTATGGAGTAATGGTCATAACTCTTAAATTTTATTTCTGATCATTTGTTGTTACAAAGTGCCAACAGCTCTTCCACCACACCATCTATCTCTTCATCCCCTTTTGCATTCATATATTCACTCAGTTCCTTAGCTTTCGTCCTCATCGCTTCCCCACCTTTCTCCACTACCACCTTCCTTATCGCCTTTGCAATCTCTTCACTTTGTAGTTTCCCTTTCTCGTCCCTCACTACCTCCATTCCCATCCCAATATATTCTACAAGCTTAGCGTTCATTGGTTGGTCACCCTGCATAGGCATGGCAATTATGGGCACACCACATTTCATACTTTCCATGAAAGAACTCCATCCACAGTGGCTCACGAACCCTCCAATGCTTGTGTGTTGAAGAATTGTTGCTTGAGGAGCCAATCCTTCAATAATTATTCCTCTTTCTCCTACCCGTTCAAGAAACCCTTCCGGTAATGCATCTCGAATGTTAATTCTTGCACCTTGTGGAAACCTGATGACCCAAACAAAGTTCACTTTGCTAAGCTCTAGTCCTTGAGCTACTTCATGAATTTCTTCCTTTGATAGAAAATACTCACTCCCAAATGAAACAAACACAGTTGAACCTCTATGTTTCTTGTCAAGCCATTGCATGATCTCCTCACTGTCATCTTTGTTGGTGGATTCTTGAACTAGTGTACCAACTGGGACTATTTTCTTGGAGACTAAACTTGCAAGATAATCCATATATTTCCCTTCAAAATCTCTGCAAGTTTTCATCAGAACAATGTCCTGTGATCGCCTAAGACCCTCATCGAATGGGAACTTCCAACCAGGGACAGTATTCTTCAATGAAAGTATTTCTTGTTCGCGCAGGTAAAATTCAGGAAACGGGAACATTTCTCCTGGCCTATCATACATGTGGATGCCCAAAGCAATCACGGCTGCGCTAAAAGTGAGGAACTGCACAGCAGGAATGTTTACAGACGAGGCGCAGTCAGCAGCCCATGGCAGATTGAAGTCATAAATGACCAAGTCTGACTGTAGAGTTTGTAATATCCTAGAAAAGTTTGGTGTGCTCATTTCAAAAGTATTTTTGAGAGTTGTCATGAGATGGGGTGGAAGGCCATTGGTAGTGTGGTAATGAGGAGGAAGATTTGGCAATGATGGAAGATGAAACTCAACTAAATCTATTGACTGAGAATACTCCTCTGTAACTCTTTTCTTGATTGAGCTTAGACATACAGGAGTGGAACAAATGTGAATGTGCAAGTTTCTATTTGCAAGCTTCTTAGCTAGCTCTAGGTATGGATTTATGTGACCATGGGCTAGCCATGGTAACATAAGTACACTAATGGTGTTTTTCTTGGCCTCCATTAACAATTGTGTGTGTGTTATGGCTGTAGCAAATATATATATATATATATGATGATAAACTTTTGTTAGTATTTGCTGATCTTGGTTGTGGGTTGCTAAATGGCATGGTGAATATATAGGAGTGGTATATGTATGGTCAAAAATGTCCTTAAACTATTACGCAATTGATACGTAGGGAATATGTAGAACTCAACAAGCATTGTCAAGGGATCGGAGCACAAGTCTATTTTACAAATCCTAGTTTGCGGTTGCCAAGTGAAACACTCTTCTTCAAATTATGTCAGATTTTAATGCTCCAATCTCATCTAAAAGCTTCGTTTTTTTATTTATAGAGATCACTTATTAAGATTTTGAATTGAATACTCAAATTCTTTCCCATGGTATTAGTGTTACCATTTGCACAATCACTTTCTCTATTCATGCTAGCCTTTCAACTCAACTCATATATGGACTTGTGTTGGACTTCTCTATCTCGCTAGAATTAACCCATCGAGCCACTAACATTGCGTTAGACCCACTTATGTTGAACCTCGTTTTCTACTTATAGCATAAATATGGTGTCAGAGAAGACATTCATCTTGGGTTTATTGAAAATAACATTTTCAACCATTAGCTTCAAGCATGCACATGAAAGGCGTGTTAAAAGACCTAATTATGATACTAAATTAAACTTTGCTTATTAGACCCACACACATGCAAATATAGCATCACTATTTATATTCATTTGAATGGTAGATAAGATGACTTAACAATCCATCATACTATGATGGAACAAACACTAATTTATGGGACACTAATTTATGGTTACTTATGGGGTTGATCAATCAACCTAAATAATCAAAGATGAATTTATGATTTTTAGAATATGGACGATGCACTACTCAATAAGAAGAGAAAATTATTTAAAGTGAGAATTGATTCGTATTTCTTTAGATAAATAACTTGACATTCAACTAAATACTCCATTCAACCTTCTTAGAACATGAGTGCTAGTAGATAATATTAATATACCAATTAAAAAAAATATGCACATAAAATATTTAGCTTTGTGAAGAGATCATAGATTCACGTGCATCAAAATTAGCCCAACAAATCCGCCCCCGTAAATAACAATATTGTTTATAGGTAATACTGAATTAAGTTACTAAGCTTGTTAGTTCACCTCTTTCTCTTACAATCTTTATTGCTTTCTTCATTTCAAAATATTTGTTATATTTATTTTTTGAGAGTTAAATTATATGAACTTTGATGATTATTTTAAGAAATATTACAATACTACGATGAGAAGAATTACAACTTATAACAATATTTTTATATGATTTTTGAATATCTGAATTATAATTTTAAAATATTGCATGAATCTAATATAATTTAGCTTCAAGATAGTCAAATTAACTTTCGTGAATGTAATAGGACAACTAATACAAAATGGAGAAAGTACTTGGTTGAGAACTTTTCCTTTGCTTTCTTTTAACTTTTTCCAAATAAAAAGTCTTAGTACATTTATGTTTTCTTGTAATAGCGGGACAAACACTAATTTCATGTTTTTTGTTGTAGACTTCTTTTTAGTAATAATTGAGCTAAATATTACTATTTGTTTTGTTCCAACTTATATATGATAAAGTTTTCTTTTTGATTACTTAAAAAATTAATGATATTTTTAAAAAAAAAAATCAATCTTTAAATTTCTTATTTTTATCCTTAATAATATGATTTATAACCATATAAATATTTATAATTCGTTTTATACCAAAAACTTCAAAAATCTTTTAATTTCATATCCAATCAAATATCATCACAAAATAATAATATTATTTCTAGTTAATATATAATCACATCAAAGAGGGATTTGCCAATCAAGTTGTCCATGGACTAAAAGTGGACATTAAGCTGGCATTTGGTCATATATTTCTTAATATTTCTGGAAAATCGAATTTTAATGAAGTTTTAATATGTTGGTCGTAACTTTTAGAAATATATTTCACTTTTAAAAAAATAAAAATAAATTTACACAATATGAAATATTATTTATATCTATAAGTTCTAAAAATTATTAAAAAATAATTATGTAACGACCTGTTCCGTCGTTATAGAAAAGCCAACGAGGGAAAATTTGGGGGCCAAAAAACTTTTTCGTAGTAATTGAATTTTCCCAACTTAGTCCAGATTTGGATGAAATCGGAGTCTTTGAGGTGCAAGGAAATCTGGTAACAATCGGGTGAATCATTTATGATTTTGATTACATGAGTAGTTAGATAACTCGTTAAGGAATCCATACGACTTTACGGAATTGAATTCGGGAGAGTAGAACTCCCGAAATCGATCTTAGCGTAAAGGGTATTTACCGAGCGTCGTGGGTTAGAGGTGTGTTGTGAAATGAGAATTTTGGAATTCTTGAAATAACTCTATGTCTCGAGAATGCTGCTTTGGCGCGGGGTTTTTCCGCTTTGGATGGGGCCGCTGTGGCGGGCCCGACACGCATTAAAGTCGTTAATAAACTCTTAAACGACCTCATTATGCCCTTTTTGACTTTTAGAGCTAAGGAATGACCCCATGCAACTCCTACTCGTTTTTCACCATTCTTGAGGCTAAAGGTAAGCTTTCACTCCCCGAATCCGTCTTTCGATCCGTAGTACGTAATATAATGGGTGAATATTGATGGGGGGAGGTTTTGTTATAGATTCTATGGTGGAAACAACCCTAATTTGGATTATTGGGATCATGGGTTTGATCTAGGGTTCATAGAATTGTTAGTAATCCGGGTAATTAATGATTGTTTATTGATTCCTGTATTATATTGATTGTTTGTAGACCAAGAACAAGCGGAACGAATCCGGAAAGGGAAGGATCACGTTTCTTAGGGTTTCAAGCTTATTTCGAGGTAGGAGATGGTTGTGATTCTATGATTGTGTGATGTATGCTTGTTCTTGCTTCATTATGATACTTGTATGTATGAATGTTGCAATGTTGATCACACGTGTTGTAAATGAGATAGATAATTGATGAATGCCATGAAATCATGACTTAAATGTATGATCTTGATGATATACTTGTGATTGTGATTGTGGTGTGTGAATGGGATCGGTTGCCACGTTCCGGCATAAAAATGGGATCGATTGCCACGTTTCGGCATAAATATGGGATCGGTTGCCACGTTCCGGCATGCTAACTGTTTGGGTTTGGGTTCCATGAGAGAACCAATAATTTGACATAAAATGTGAAGTTGATTGTTGTTCGTAAATGTTGATAATATTGTATATGTTGATATATATGCATGTGATTATAATGTTGTCTTGACTTGTTTATGTTACACTAGTGAGATAGCCACGTGATCCTACCAGTACACAGTAGTTGTATACTGATTCTGCACTTGCTCTTATTTTTGTTGAGTACAGGGCATCTTCAAACGACTATTGACAGACCTCACTTAGAAGATTAGTGATCGTCGCTTCGAATTCAAGGGTGAGCCAATTCTTTCGGGCTGCCATGGAATTCTCTTTCGTCTATGTCCACCATTTCCGGACTTAGACAGTTGTTTTAGTTAGTTGATTAGTTCATTAGTTGGGGTTGTATCCCTTTCTTGTTTAGACTTGGTTCATTGTTAGAATGTTTTGGTACATTGACTTTCAGGTTCTAGGTTATTCTTCCGCATTGTTAGTTATTATTGTTAGACTTTTGTTAGAGTTTATGGGAACTCTATTTTTATTTTCTTAGTGTTTGATTTAAATGCCTTAGTTTTTAGATTATTTGCTTGGTTTGAATTGTAGTAGTGGTTCTCCCACCGGAGTGTTAGTGTGGGTGTCAATCACAACGGCCTGGGTCGTGACAAATTATCCATAAATTTGGCACAAAATTATCATTTTAATAATGAACTAGATAATACATTACACGAAATTTTTAATAAAAACTACTAGTAACACAATTACCAACTACTACAATTCTTCGAATTGCAAATAATTACGAAGATCCATAGGTGCAAGAAAATAATTAACATCAACGGTAGTAATTAGTTATTGTTTAATATAATTTTATCATATTCTACAAACAATCTCTTCATGATGAGCATGCATTTCTAGATAAGGAGGGCAACACTATCGAGTGGTATATGATGGAATGGATAAAAATCTTTTGCTTTTAATTAGAAATTTTGGATTAGAGTCTACACTGTCTTTTCTTTTTCTTTTTTTTTAAAAAACATTTCTTCTTTTAATAAACCTTGCACAGTGCATACTAGAATCAATAGAATTAACATGGGACATTTCTATACAAATATCAAATACGGAATGTGAAAAAAAAAATACAACAATATGATTTCTTTAAAGAAAAACAAGATTTGTTTCAAAATTTTATATCATTTTTGTTTTTCTAAATAATAATAATAATAATAATTTTTTTTAACAAGTTAGTTGAGCAACACTCCAAATCAAATGAAATGATAAGTGAATATATGTCTGTTGCAACCGAAATATATAACATGACTAGGAATACAATTTTTATTTTTTATTTTTTTGGCTTAGATTTTATGTCTCCATCTCGTCCTCCCTGTGTCTCGTGAATATCCGACACGGTCCATAAATTTTGGAAGTATTTAGATGATCTATTCAATTGGAGTGTTCAATTGCACAATAGAGACGAATTGAGATGTCTAGAGGTACATACTCAAAGTGGAGGGTTTACTTGTCAGAGACCAAATTTGAGTGTCTATTTATATATTATGCCTAATAATTTTGCTATAAATATGCTCAACTAGAATAAGAAAAAAACTCTATTCTTTTCATTATATACGAAAACATTATCATTGTGCTTGGTGTTTAAGAAACAAAGACTTTTGACACATACAAAAAGTACCAATATACTCAAGTATAGAAATGTGTCGATCTATTTGGAACAAACTTAAAAAGAAACAGCATCACATAAAAATGGATAGATCATAGTGGACATACAACAAACCACTTTGAAGTTTGTTTAGATGTTCAATCAAATTAGTTTAAGGAAATGAATAACCTTTATGCTGATCATATAACAAACCTACTTCAGCTTTCAAGATTGTATTGGTGTTCCGATAGGCGAGAGGTGTGAAGCTAGATCGTACTAAAGATAATGATAGATTTGTACATCACCAGTTTCCGACTCATGTTTTGATCTTTCATGCATGAATTTCTGTTTCCAACTCTTCTAGAGCTGTCCATAACTTCGAATCGTTGAAATCCTTGATAACAAATGTTGCCCCGGCCTCTGAAAGTAATTTTCCGGGGTTCCTTAGACCTAAACCTACAACCGGCATTCCAGCAGCAACTCCAGCTTTTATTCCAGAAATAGAATCCTGTTCAAGTGGAAAAGGAACAACAAAAAAGTTAAAACATGTTGTTTTCCAACAGTTTTCGTTTATGCACGTTATGTGTACTCCAAACCTCAAAAACAAACGCGTGCTTAGGAGATACTCCTAGTTCTTGCAGAGCCTTCAAGTAAGGGTCTGGAAAAGGTTTTGCTCGTTCACATTCACTTCCGATGATAAGTAGTTCAAAGAAATCTGAAAGGCCTAGCATTGAGATAATCAGCTCAGCGTTTGGTCTTGGAGCATTAGTAACAGCTGCTCGTTTCAGACCGTGGTCCTCAATCCATTTGCATACATCCTCAAGCCCATTCAATGGCTTTAGCTGTTCTGATGCGATTCTGTGGATTTTCACGGAAATGTTGTTACGATTGGTTTCAAAACATTATAGCAAGCGAATCTACCTTATTTAAAGTAAAAGAAAATAGAACTTGTATATATCGGCCTAGCACGCCAAGTTATGCAATTGAGACAGATTCTGATCTGAATCATGCTATTTATCGGTCATATACTGGGAAATCTGATGCTAATTGTTATGACATATATATACTTCAGTTTGGAGGGAAGCCTTGGAGCAACTGTAAAGTTGTCTCCATGTGATCGATCGGTCACAGGTTCGAGCCATGGAAGCAGCCACTAATGCTTGCATTATGTTAGGCTGTCTACATTGCACCCTTGGGGTGCACCCTTCCGCGGACCCTGCTAACGTGAGATGATTTATGTACTGGGCTACCCTTTATATATATACTTCAGTTTGATTGAACTAGTTGATGATGATGCAGTAGCTTACCTTCTAAACATGTCTTCCTTATCATCCATAAATTTGATAGCTCTTTCAAATTCCCAATCCGGGAAGAGTACATGACAGAGTTCATCATTGTGCATACCGCTAATATTCTTTACAAAGAATTCCTCACTTATAGGTGCTCCACCATTGAAACCTATCTGTTTGAAATGAAAACTTTTAGTTAAATGAAAAACTATCTACTCGATTTCATTGTACAGAGTTGGAACTGATTGTAGCAGAAGGAGAAGGCAATACTACCTCTTGAAGCATTTCTCGAAAGGCATAGTAGTGTATGGGATCTGAATCACATAATGTTCCATCAATATCAAATAATATCGCTTTCAATGGAGCATCAACTGGCAATAAACATTTACTGCTTCAAGGAAAAGGGACAATTAGTAAGTGAAGCAATGCCATACAGAAAATCCACTTTTCTCTCTCTCTCTCTCTCTATATATATATATATATATATACTAGACGAAGAAGTTCTAATTCTTCATATAGATGCTAGATAATGTACTACAAACTCAATTTGGTAAGACACGACATATTGCAATAAATATAACTAGACACAAGTTGCAGAAATTGTCAAAAAATATGCAGTATGATACTGCAAATTGGTTCCGAAAGGTCTTCTCTTTGCCATCGGCTTGGCTTCTTCCCAAACAAGGAGGCATATGGCAGATTCATTCGTGTAGGAAGGCCAACGGCTACATAAACTACAAGACTACGACTACAAAGACAGGTAGGAAGTGACTCGTTTCGATTCTCGTTAGGATTGGATATAGATGGAAAATCTATAGATCGTAGTAGCTCGCCAACCTTTCAAACTAACATACGATACAATTTTTACTTCACGGCACAACCAAAAAAAAAAGAAAAAAGAAAGAGCTTCGCTTGGATGGCCTTCCTTCTCTGACGAATGCCTCTTTTCTCTCCTCTGAAGTCTACAACAAAGACTTCTTGGTTCAAAATATATGTAATATCTCGAGCAGTCTAGCCTTTTAGATAAAGTGGTAACACAATTCAATGTAATATCAGAACATTTAGAGCTCCTAGGTTTAAGTTTCATCGGTACGTCATACTGTCGGGCAGCAAAGCTTACACTTCTTCACTAATTACGACGTTCACCAAGGCCTCTTTCCCCTCTCTTTTCTACTCACTTGTATGGGTTGTGACCCCACAAAAGGGGAGGGAGTCAACTGAACATCTCAGACATTGGCAGGAATTTAACCCACATCCTGTCCCCAAATCTTATTCACCCCAAATGATGTATTGGGTGAATTGTGACCTCACACAGAGAAGTGCCAGCTACAGATTCGGCCGAATCCACTAGCTTTGGCTCAAACCCTCTATTTGTCTTAAAAATTCATTAAATATGTAAAAATTATCAATTTAGAACCTACTAACTTAAAATGATTAGAATTCACAACCCATAAACTACAAATCATGGCTCCGCCTCTGACCTCACTACCCATTACAATGTACATTTCTAACAAAATAAGCTTTTAGACAGAGTAATCATACAATTCAATATGAACAAGAAAAATAAAAAAGGAATTACCTTTCGTGTTGGTTAGAAATTGATGAAGACAAGGACATCTGAGGAACTACTGTAGCAATCTTGGAAAGATTTTTTGTTGAGTAAAATTGTTTGTTCTGTACATAAGAAGGAACACTGCAAAGAGAAACCAGAGCGCTCATATAGTTTTTTCTTTTTCTTTTTCAGATACGATGAAATTGAAATTCCAAATGGGGTAAAAAATCTGAACTTTCCACTTTCTACCAAAATATTTTCTTGATTTTGGATGTGCTGGTGAGGTGTGTGTGGTTCTGTTGTTTCCTCATGGGATCCAACTCAATTTGGCTAACAATGTTCGAATATTCTCTTTCAACCTATTGTCTTTTTCAATCATTTCGAGATTTATTGACTCGATTAATTTAGAATAGTATTCAGGTACGTTTAAAAGGAAAGTATTTATAGAAAATAGTCATAAAATACATTTTATTTCTAATAAATATAATATTTTTTTTCCTTTTAAATATATTTTATTCTTAATAAAAATATTAGCTTTAAAGAATCTTATTCTTATTTCTTTTCTTTTAAAATCGCTTGACTAATAAATAAGTAGGAAATAATTATTTTTTCTTCTTAATCTCATTTTATTAATTTTATGCCCGTGTTTGCTTTTGAGGAAAAAATGCAATCTGTCAATTCATGTGCATGATTTATTTGGTTTGTCACCTTATTTCAAAGTAATTTTCAATGAGTTTTTTTGTGTATGAAATCTTAACGATTAAACCGATAAGGATCAATATTGATTAGGTTATAACCAATATCTTAATGGTTAGATAATGGTTTAACATATCTACAAAATTAATGGCTAATAAGTCAAAATGAGAAACTTCAAAATCGAACGGACCGATATGCTTCCCTACCCATCCTATTGAGGCATTCAGTGGTAGTGTTATAACCCTACAACCAATGGTGGACCCAAGATTTTTGTTCAGGGGTTTGAAAAATAAAAGTATAAATGTGTAAATAAGCCTTTAGAAATGGAAACCTTGAATTCTTTTGGATTTAAAACCAAACTTTTAGCACATTTTTTAAAGTAAAAAAAAAACTTGAAAAACAGAACTGATTCGAAACAGTGACATACAACTTAATTTCAGGGGTATTTGCCACTGCGCCATCAATTTCTCTTTGTTATTGAGGGGCTTCAAAATTTATATATCTACAAAAATATAGAAAATTTACCTTATATATACCGTGTAATTTTTTGCCAAGGGGGTTCGGTGAACCCCCTTGGATACCACGTGGGTCCGCCCCTGCGGCTACAACCATCCAGACAAAGTGTATAACAACCACTCTTACTCGAGTCAAAGACTATAGACCTTGCACTTCTACAAGATTGTCACTGAAGTCCTAACAAACAGAATCAAGGGTGTATTGGCACTATTATCAGCTCCTCACGTCACTGAACTTGCACTCCCAAGTATTCTGTTTTGGTTCTACTCAACTTGTACACTTTAGACTCCCAAGATCAGAGCTCCAAACCTCCAACTTAGCGTTAACACTTTGACTAGGCCTTACCTCAATATATAACACTTTGACTGGTTAACCAACACAGTCAAACACAAAAAAGAGAGAGTAGGAATATATACAGTGCAACTGGAAAGAGCCTTTGGCATCTGTAGGCAGTGCATGAAACGAGTCAAAGTGAGTTCTGATATCATGATGGGAGACATGTTTGGCTAGACAATCCGCAACTTGATTTGCCTCTCTGAAGCAATGAGAGATAGTTGCATTAACCGAGCTCAGTTTATCCAGATTCTTATCAATAACATTCTTTAGTTTATAATTTCTAGTGAACATGTCTTGCATCATTTCGGTGACAAACCTGTGAGTCCAACTCCAGCTCCAGATCTGTGAAGCCTAGCATGTTGCATAAGGCTTGTAGTCAGAGCTTTTGCCATATTGATACTGTTGCATTTGAAAGAAATAACAAAGGCATTGATGCAATATCCCATTCACCATCTCTCATGAAGTCAAAGATGGCTTATGTCAGTCCACCACGAGTCAAGCGACCAGGTCCTTGACTGAAAACAGCTAAGAACAGAATGCAAACAATCAATGTAACAGAAAGTAAAACGTGGAAACCTTCTTGTGCAAGGAAGGAAAAAACCACGACCTACCACGTAAGATTTCTTCAACAACTTCACTAAAAACACGTGCAAAGCTTTAGATTACAACCTCTTGCAACCTAGGAATTAAACTCTTAATCCTTCACCCTTACAATGACTTTATTGTAAGCACTCTGTACAATAACTCCATTGTAAAAACAACAAAGGCTAACTCTAGCCGACAACACTACAACGGCTAATTAACTCTAGCCCACAACACAACAATGGCTAACTCTTGCCCACAACTCAAATCTGTAAGATAAGAGAGAATATAAAATACCTACACAAGCTTCTCATGAGAGGTTTAAATAGATTTTTCTTAACCATCAACTCTAAATAATTTATATGTGCAAATTGACTTGAGAGAAAGGTAAAAATTGATGTTTTATACTAGAAGAGCTAGCCTTGTGGATACACAGCTTGTATCAGGAAAAATATCCTTAAAGACAAGTTTTGGTGAATTCTATATATACAAGTGTTTGTGAAGAAGGTATTTTTCATAAGATTTCCGACATAGTTTAGGTAGAAAAATCACACACCTAATAGTTTAAATATGAAACTCATGAAAAAACCAAGATACTTTAAAATGTGTTATTTTACCTAACTCTAAATAATTTATATGTGCAAATTGACTTGAGAAAAAGGTAAAAAGAGATTTTCTTTATTGTAATTTTAGGAAAGCTACATGATGAATATTGGATTAAAAAAAAAGCAACCATAGTTGGAAATGAAGCCAAGTTGTTGGCCCAAATAAATACAATTACTTTAAGAGGCAGAAAATGTCAGTAAATCTATGTGAAGCATCCTCTGGCAAACAAATGCAAACAAGCATAGCTCCATCAGAATCATCTTGTGGCAAAAAAACACAAACTTGTGGTGTTGGTGTGAGATCAATTGGGCCAGCATAAATGGGTTTTCCCCAACCAAAATCAGCAGATTCATACATTGAAAACCTAGTCCATTGGGTTATAGTAAGTTTACCACCAAATTCTAGTTTTGTAGGCCTATTAACTTGAATATAATCAATAGTTGACCTCAAATATGCCTCGGAGACCGAAAGCCTTGCATTTCGTACCAAACATATGGTATCAGAGATAGGTCCATTAATGATTCCCGAGACATTGCTAGTAGCACATGCCACAGATACTGCATTCCCATAGAAACCTGATTTGAGTGGTGGATTTGTAAGTCTAGATCTACAATTTACTGAAAATGTTAGCCTTAGGTCGTAATCGAGAGGGCTAACATTGATCAGTGCCTTGACCCATGACCTCCACACATGAGCCGCCATTGCATCAAAAGTGGTACATGAGATGTTAGGACCAACTAAGGTCTTCAAATGAGCTTGGAAGTCTCGAGTAACACGATAACATTTTTGAACAGGCTTGACTAAACAAAGCCTCCTTGTGAAACTAAATGCATCATCTATTCTTTTGAATTCTATGTGTGGGTATTGAATCAATGGCGGATCATTAGGGATAAGTGTCTCTCGATCCCAACATGGTTTGGGATTGACTGTCAATTTGTTCAACCTCGCGGTTGAAGCCCATGCACTTAGGAATTGCATTGCTCCAACCCCGTCACAAAGACAATGACAAACTCTCAAACCAAGACTAAATCCACCACAGCTAAAACGCGTCACTTGTGCTATTAGCAATGGCATATCAATCACTTTATATTGTTCTTCATTTGGAAATGTGTAAACCAAGTTTTTCCATGCAGGATTTGGGACTGTTAAATCACCAAGATTTAGTATCGTCATCTCTGAACAAGCCTCAACTAGAAGCACACCTTGGTTAGGCCCAAAAAATACTTCTAACTTCCCCTCCTTTGTTTCGCGTAGCCTACCTGAGAAAGGATAGTATGGTACCAATACACTTGCAAGAGCTTCTTTTAACACATTGATGATCGTCATCACATCCATTTTCCCATTGGATCGATAGAAATACATGGTTGGAGTAAAAACGCGAGATCCAATCATATCATCTAGATTTGAGAGGTAAAGGGTGTCACCATAGGATGGAGGGATAGGACTTGATGGAAAGATTGGAGAAATTGAATTGATGGTTAGCGGTATTTGAAGTTGAGGAAAATTAAGTTCTTGTACCATGAGAGTCATGATGAGATTGATTACCTTTTACTACTTTAATTCATCACATCTTTGGTTGGATTGGAGACACTAAAATATCCCAAAATTATTGCCAAGAAAACTTGCAAAGTTAAAAGACTATGAAGAGTTAAAGTAGGTAAGGAGCAAGTAGAAAGTTAAACTATTCAAACTTTAATTTGGACTCTCAATTTTAAGACACCATCTTTGGTTTCTTTTAACTTAATTATCATGATTCAATATAGCAACTTCACATTATTTATTGTAACGTCATTTCATCCACACAAGGGAACCAACTTTGTTTGGATGGTTGTTACCTATTGTATGGCATATTTTACTTATTATATGCAGAGGCGGAGCTAGAAGTTCAGGTACGGGTTCAGCCAAACTCAGTAACTTTTGTTCAAATAGTATATTTGTATTAAGAAGTATATTAAATATGTATAAATATTAAATTTAGAGTCCAGTTAATAGCATTTGAAATCGTCGTTATAAAATTCAGAATCCATAAGATTAAAATTATAGTTTCGACTATGATTATATGTTTGTTCTAGTTGTTATTTAAATTTTATCATCTTCTATCACTAAATTCATCATTATGTAGTCATAAAAAAATTCATTTTATGTAATGACTGATTTTATGTGGTCGCATTGTTATTTTTTATTTTAAAAAGTTATTTTTGAAGTATTTAATAATCATTTGATACAAAGCAAGAAAAATAAAATTTGGAAAATTCTTAAGTTCGTTGGTTTCTATTACTTTTTTTAAAACGTATTCCCTCGACCTTTTGGACCGTCTCTCTCTCTCGATTTTTCCTCCTTTGATTTTTGTATTATTTTTCGTAGTGTTCCATTTGACGTTCAATTAACTTAAAATGTATTTTTAGGTTTTATCTAATAGAAAAATATATTATATTTGACTATTTATATAATTGTAATATTGTCAAATTTGAAGTAACTAGCTTCACGGTTGCCGTGTGTATCGTATCATGTTGTAAAATAGAATTAATATTACTAAATCAAAGTATTTTAGTAAATAATTATAATTGAAAGACCATAGGACACACGTTTTTAAATGATTAATATAAATTGTCATAGAGTTACTTATTTTTTGAGATCAAAATGATTAGATATCATTGAAACATTTCAAAATACATTTAAAATTTAAATATTGTGAGAAAGTGATATTTTTTTAGTGTATTATTTTTTACTTCACTCAATTTGTAAACAAATTTAACCAACAAAATAGCAAAAAAATGTCAATATAGAAAAAGCTCATCAATAGTCTTTCCTCTTGAGGTTATGAGTTATGACCATAAAATATAAATGATGGACACCTGTTTAAGTACAATTTCTCTTAAATATTCATACTTGAAATTTAGTATGTGCATGACACTTATAAAGATTACCATAAATATTTCAATAATTTATCTTTATATGTAATATATCTTTTACAAAATATTATTACTCAATTAATATTTGAGTAAAACTATCATACAGAGGTGATTTTACAAAAAAAAAAGTACTTTATAGTGAATGTCAACATTGTTATAAGTAGAATGTTGTAGAGACAAAAAATATAACATAAAAAATTAGTTCTAAAGAAAAGTAGGCCGTCATAATAAAATGTTGTTATAACGAAGTAACTGTTTCATCAAACTTTTATTCAATAAAAAAAATTGAACATAAATTGTAATGTACTAGTCTTTAATATAATCCTTCCACATAGTACAAACAATTTCCTCACGTTGAACTTGCACTTCTTGATCATGTAACCGAGAAAACGAACCAACATTGTTACTTTGAGTTGTAATAAATACAAAATGATAGAAGTAATAAATTAGGTGTTGGAGTAAATAAAGAGAACAAATTTATTACTCAACAATCGATTGGTGTGAGTTAAAATAACTATATGTTGGTGAGAATAATAAATTTTATGTCGGTGAGTAATAAATTTTATAAAGTAATGATGTGATTATAAATTTTATTTATATATGAAATAAATGGTTAGTAGATATAAATATAATGTTGTTTTAACAAAATATAAACTTGTGATCAATTTTTATATTAAAAATATCTCAAATCATAATATGAAATTCTCATTTTATGATTTTTAGAAAATATGAAATCACATCTCATGATATGAAATCGAATCAATGTAAAATCTCATATCCAAATGCTTATTCCATCCTAGGATTCATATCTCGCATGCCAAACACCGAAAGTCTTTCTTGTTTTATCAGTTTTCTGTCCAAAATAAAAATCAGAACCCTAAAAATTAGCAAAAAAATGCCGAATGCAGAGAAAAAACTGGAAGCATCTTCTACTGCACCACCACCGCCATCGCCGCCGTGGGTTGAGCTTCCGGTGGAAATTGCGATGGACATTCTGCAGCGGCTAGGGACGATAGAGATATTGGAGAGTGCGCAGAGGGTTTGTAGTACCTGGCGGAAGGTGTGCCATGACCCCGCTATGTGGCGTGTTATTGACTTGAAACGTTTCGTTTTTAGATCCAAAGTGGCCAAGGTGTTGGAGAAGATATGCCGTCTTGCTGTGCGTCGTAGCCAAGGCCAGTTATTCAAAATTAGCATAGAGAATTTTGGTAATGAACGCTTGCTCAGCTACATTGCTTCGAGGTACTGATCACTCTTTTGCTTTCCTAATAATTAAGCTTAAAATTTGGTCAGAATGTGATTGTCTTCTCAGATTTGAGCCAATTGCTTGTCCTTTAACATAAAGTCAAAACCTTTTGTTGAGAGGAATGTGGGCCTTGCATTCGGAATAGGATTTCATATTGAGCTCCAAATATACGCTATTGGGATGCATTTGAGTTGATGAACTAATCCAGATAGTGTTATATGAGTGAAAGAAAACAACTTTTGAATTTGCTGTAAAAAAGAATTTACATATTTGAAGCTAGGCTAAGCTACTATAGGGAGATATTTAGAGAACCAATGGCGGGATTAGGAGCACCAGGGTTAAGGAATTTGATTTATGTAGGGATTGCGACGTGACATAGTTTAGAGAGTTAGATGAAAAATGGTAGAGAACCTCTAGCATTAAAGAATCCCAGGTTATTGAATACTGATAAATGTTTAGAAATAGATAAAGTACTATGATGCATAAACTTTCATAATAAAATATAATTGCAATGTTTATACTCACAAACAGTGTAAGTGCCAAACGAATTGTAAAAGAGTGAGTGGACTATGTTTCTCTTTATCTTTGCATAATGTCGTTTCTCTAAAATGGTTAGCGTTTGGTAGAAATCTGATCATCCTTTTAATACTATTGGGGATAAATAATCTTCTCGATTGTGCACACTAGAAGTACACTTCCAGGATGACCATTTAGGCATATAAAGACACCAGACATTATGCGTTATACTATTTTCTGTTTATCCTCCTATTATAGTATCTTTATACTGCTATTACTTATTGATTGGAAGGGCATTGTTTTCTTTGCACATTAATGTGCTAACTAATCAGAATTTTTCACATTACATATCGTGTATATTCTTTTGGGTGATGCTATGCCACGGATCCTGTTTATGTCCATCGGGATAGTAATGGGGTGTCTTCTCTTTTGTTTTGCTACCGTGAAGGAGAATCAAGAAATAATGATTTAGTAATTTTCATTTTAGGAAGTAAAGTAAAGTAGGAATGGAATAATGCTGTATGAAGTGGAAGGCTGTAACTATGTTAGGAGTTCAGATGAAGTCATAACTTTTTCCGGTGAGTATAAGTCATAGCTTTACAAGACAATTTTGAGTTGATCACAGTTGGTATGTTGTATGTTAAGTTGTTGAGTTGATTCTCTTAGATTGAAAATTTGAAACTTTTGGTTTGCAAAGAATTACCAAAAAAATTGACAATTAAGATGGAAAATTAAATTGGAGAATGTTGAAGGAAGTTAATCAAGTCAAAGAAAGAATTATTAGTAATTGCGTTACTTTTTAAGCAATTTTTTTAATTGAAGATGCTCTTTCGTGATTTTTCTTTTGGAATTTTTTTCTAGAATTAAATTTAAATTAAACGTGAAATTCTCAAATTTGGGTCCATGTTCTACTCCTTTGAGGTGTTATTGCTGTCCTTTTCCTTATAGTCTTCTTGTAATTGCTCATTTCTTTTTGTTGCCACCTCTGAGATGGGAGTTCTCTTAAATTAATCAGTTTGCTTTTCTTTTTAACAGATCAAGCCAGCTCAGGCATCTTCGACTTGTTAAGTGTTCTAATCGGTTATCTGGGGGTTTGGCTTCAGCTTCGAAGAACTTCCCATTTTTGGAGGAGTTGCATATTTACTTCACCTCCATTACTAAAGATGATATAGAAATTGTTGGCCGCTCTTGTCCTTTGCTCAAGTCTTTTGTATTGCATGCCAGTCCATTTGATAAAGTTAGAACTCCACCATCACAAGACAATGATAAAGCTGCAGCCATTGCCAGATGTATGCCTGGATTGCGGCATCTTTCCCTTATTGAAAATAACTTGACAAATGAAGGACTTCAGGCCATTCTTGATGGCTGTCCACACCTTGAATCACTTGACTTGCGCTGCTGCTGTTGTATCGATCTTGAAGGGGATTTAGGAAGAAGGTGTAGCCAACAGATTGTAGATCTAAAGAGGCCTCGTGACTCCACTTGCGATTATGAATTTGATTGTAAAATTAGGCATTACCGGTCTTTTGAGGATTACTGCCGATCTAGGTTCTCCAACTACAATCCTTTCATCGTCGGGGACATTCATGAGTATGATTATTATTTTTGACTCCATGTAGCAGCGAGTACGTCGATGAAGCTGGGATCTTTTATTGTTGTCATGTTCAAAATGAAACTTTGCTGATGGCAAGAACCCAAATTATCAGTGGCATTACTTAGACCATGAAAGTGTAAGGTCCTCTCAAGCAGTGAGAGGAGCCAGGGTTGAAGAATGTGTATTTATCGGGAGAGTGGGGTTCGTTTAGCAAGCAGTCTTATTGCTTGAAAGCACACACAACACACAATAGGAGAGTTTGAGTGTGAAAACAGTCTACTCATGCCCTGCGGACCAATTTACGATGTCTTTGTCACTGATGTTCGTCAAGCAGGCCACATGGATTGTCTAGGGTCTTCTTCGGCTAATAAATCCTTGATCCTAAAGCCTTCGAAGTATCTTTTAGATAGGTGCCTCTACTTGTATGGGGAATTTGCTGCTGAAAGATCTCCCCTAGTTCCCCCCTCCTTCCCCTGCTGCCTTTCGACCTGCAGGAGTATACATTTACGATGTCCCTGTCACTGATGTTTGTCAAGCAGGCCACGTGGTTTGGCCAGGGTCATCTTCGGCCAATGTGAACTATCTGAAGGAAGGGTACGGAGTTGATCCTCGCACTGAACTCTAAGTGCTAGTTGACCCTTCTCCGGTCTCTTGAAGCGGGGAGAAACTTCCAGATGAAACTATTTCTGAGTTTTGGATGCTTGCTAAATTTGCTTCTGATCTAGATAAAGCTACTCAGAATCATCTCAATCCTGAAGCCTTTGAAGTATCTTTTGGTAGGTCCCTTTATTTGTATGTGTAATTCGCTTCTGATAGATCTTGCCTAGTGTCCCCTCCTTCCCCTGCCCCCTTTCGACCTGGGGGTATACAATGACAATAACGGGGCATGAGTGCTGAATTAAAGGAATATCTGAGGGGGAGAGAAAGAACTAATAAAATTTACTATTGTCAGTTGAAGGTATATAATACTATGGTTTGTTTTTGTCAGCTGAAGGTAATATTGCATGGTTATAGAACACAAAACTGTTTGCTTAAAGAACGCAACACCAAGAAGTGAACATTTGGTGTTGTTTCTGTGCTTAAAGAACATTTCCATCATTAAAAAATGACTAGGAACAAAAGAGAAACAACATTTTTGTTAAGTTTTTCCATTTCTGTTTGTGAAAACTAAGATTGAAATCTTAGCCTAATGGAAAAATAAAAAGAAATTGAATGAAGGGAATCAAAACAAAAATCAATTGTACCAGAAAATGATCTTCAAGAACACAGATGTTTATATCATTATATATAGTTGGAATCTTGGTATGAATAGATATACCATTGTCATTGCTGTCTAGATTTGGTGTTTCTTTGATGCAGAAGAGAAAAAGAACAAATTACTAGTACTGATCAGTTGCAACAAAGACAGAATGCTTATATAAATCCTTATATATAAGTATAAAATGCACTAATTAGTTGACATAGAAACATACGAGGGAAATCATCCAATCCTGAGGTTATGAGTTCGACTCATCAAGAAAGTGAAAAGATAGGAGATCATTAGTCCTAGTAGAACGTTCTCCCATGATCCTTTCGAGGGTAACAATAAGTATCGTTGCTTTCTACTTTATGCAGAAAAAAGGGGAAGGGAAGGATTCAA
>JAJOOS010007996.1:0-16093 GCA_029582725.1 Solanum chiquidenum | reverse complement strand
AATCTATACCACATAAAGGGAGAATTATATAATAATTAGCAACTTAATATATATATATATATATATATATATATATATATATATATAATTGGTTGACTCTCAAATTCATCTGTGCCACTTAAATTGAGACAAAAGGAGTAACATATATCATGTGAAAATTACGTAAAACGTACAATAAATGGTACTCCCTATGTCCCTAATTGCCTATCCACTTTTGAATTGACACATCTATTAAGAAAACAATGATTGACATAATGAGTTTACTATTTTAATCCTATTAATTATGAAATGGATAAATTAAAAATTTAAGATTTTCAAGAAGTTATACCTTTTTCAAAATTAATTAATTGATAGTATAATAGATTAAAAAAATTGTCATTTCTTGATTTGTCAAAATGGACAAATAAAAAAGAAAAATTGGACAAGTAATTAGAAACAAAAAGAGTAATAATTATGTAGTAATTAAAAAATTGATTGACTTCAAATTCCATATATATTACATAAATTAAACAGAAAAAATAACATATATTGAGCCTCATGTTGGAAGGGGGTCCCATATCTAGTAAATGAGAAGAGAATTTTTAGTTATTTTTTTTAGATATTACATAACTTATCTCTACATATTGGACGATAAATTAATAATCTAAAGTCAATTTTGTTAGAGCTACACAATGATCGCTTGTTTGTATTTTGGCCAATTGACTACATATGATTGATGTAATTATATTATTATTGAGATGAATGATTTTCAATTTATAGAAGTCCAAATTTTTAAAATTTTTTTTTCCATAAATACTAGTAAAAGTTTGGTACTAATAAGTTTCCTATTTATTCTCCTATTAAAAGAGTAATATTGCTAGTAATTTTCTAACTTGCCAGAAATAATTTTCTTATTTTAAGGGATTTAAAGTTTGTTTGATATTGTTGTTGGGAGCTAAAAGAACTTATTTTGAAGAAAAAAAAAACTTTTTGAAAAAATTAAAAGCGAAAATTTTAAGAAGCATAAGAGGTTAACTACAAAAAAGTTTTGAGGAATTAAAAGTTGTAAATTCAAAAAAATAATGATAAGTCAGATTAAGTTTCATTGAAGATTAAAAAAAAAGTTTCATTGAAGATTAGTAATAGAGAAGATACTAATTGAACACATATCATTAAATTGAATTTTGACAATTAAAATATTATCAAGTAAATTACTTATTTTGTTTTATGAAACTATAAAACAATAAAGAAAGTAGGGTGGAGTTTTTTCTCTTGAAGGATGATTTTATAATAAGAAAACTCCTTATTTTTTCTAGAAAAATAAACTTGATCTTGTAATTTCTAACTTTTCTCCAAAGAAATAAAATAGACATTTACTACGACACAATAAATATATTTATATTTACAACAAAATAAAGAATTTAGGGATGGTAATTAATTGTAATTTGGATAAATAATAATAAAAAAAAAATTCATGTTATTTGGGTATTTTTGTTTGAGAGAAGGCCCAAAATAGTCCCTCATCTTTGGATTAAGACTCAAAGTTATCCTTGAGTTTTCACATGGAGCACTAATAGTCCCTCATATTTGCAATATTGGTGCACTTTTGGTCCTCCTCTAAACTTTTGCCTATTTTTTAAAATAAATTTTGTTCATAATTTTATGTAAGGAATGTCCTATCGTCTTTTCATATATTTAGTAGAAATAATAACTCTATGTGAGAGAAGGTGAGAAGAAGAGAACCTTGTTCTGTTCAATATAAATATTATTGCAGCTAAACTAAGAACATTTTAATATATGACATTGCAAGAAAAGAAAAATTTGTACTATTGTACTTGAAACCATCGTGATGAACCTCTCGACTTTACCTGCAATACAATTTTTACTAAATAAAATAAGATGTTTTTCTTCTCACAATCTCTCAGATAGAGTTATTATTTCTACTAAATATATAAAATGACAATCAAACATTCTATACATAAATTATGAATAAAACCAATATTAAAAAATAAGCAAAATTTTGAAGAAGGACCAAAAATGCACCAATATTGCAAACATGAGGGACTATTAATGTTTCACGTGAAAACTCACTTCCAAAGATGGGGGACTATTTTGGGCTTTTTCTCATTTTTGTTTAGTTTCCATCTGTGGAATAAATTTTGGTGAGAGAAAGAAGTCGCTGTATGTGGCGCTGCTGAGAAAGAGGCGAGAGGAGCAGTGATGGAGGACGACGTTGAGATGGCAGCGGGTGAAAACGGCGCCGGGGTGTTTCTTCTCTATTCCTCTTATCATTCCTTCGCTTTTCTCTAATTCTTCAGTTCATATGTTGTTTTCTCGTTTCCTCAAACCCTAATTCATGATATTCGCATTTATAATAATATAAATAATGTGTGTAAGCAGGAATTGGATGACATGAAGAAGAGGTTGAAGGAGATGGAAGATGAAGCGGTTGCTCTCCGTGAAATGCAGGCCAAGGTCGAGAAAGAAATGGGCTCTGTTCAAGGTCTCCCTCTGTTTTTGTGTGTGCTGGAATTTGTCTTATTACTGAAATGTTTATTTGTGCTTCTATTTTCATTTTTTTAGTAGATAATTATAGAATTGTTTTACGGTAATGACGAGATAGCTAATTTGATCTTATTGCATGGTTCGTATTACCTTTGATCCTATTGATAAGTTGAAATTACTTAAATAGCTATATTTTCCTTTACAGATTGAAGTTTTAACCTACATTTTCAAAAGATAGTGTTTCTGTTTGGATTTCATGGGGATGTGCAATGATAGTTTCTAAATTCTTTTCGCAGTTGTGCGTAGTTGATTTATTTCTAATTATGAAGAAAGCTTAAAGTTCTCATATCTCCGTTTCTCCATTTATTGCATATTATTTATTTGTTCACCTCAATTGAAGGCAGACCCTGCTGCTGCTGCTGCAAACCAGGCAAACAAGGAAGAAGTGGATTCTCGATCTGTCTTTGTTGGAAATGTGAGACTTCTGCCTTCCTAAAACTAATGATTCCTTCATTAAGTATCATCTCATATTTGACCTTTTTTCTGCATAGCTTAACTTTTGTGTTTCCCCCTGAAGCACAAAATTCAATTGCAAATGATAAATTATATACTTTGGAGTTTATCCTCTAGCTTATTGACATCTTTGTGAAATTCTGTGTACAAGATCTATATCTCCATTTTCCTTTCTTTTTCCTTTAAAATGGATGCTTATCCAACTATTTGTTTTCTGGCCTAAATATAGTGGTGTATGAAATTGTGGGAGAGCAATTATGCAACAGTGGGTCCATTACTCTCACTTTTCATGATATCTTCAAAATTGGAGAACTGCCCGTTTTCGTACTATTTTCCATTTTAAAAAAAACCTCTTTTTATCAATTTTCCAAAATTCGCCCATGTATTTTGCTTGTATAAGCTATTTGCCTTTCTTGACTTGTATTTGGTTTGATCTGTGTAATTATGTGTAATTTATGCCTGTTGAAGAATTTTAAGTGGGTAAAAGATGTCAAAAATAGAATCACAAAAAAGGAACAGAGTAAACACACCTGGTTTTTTGATGCCTATGGGGATGTGTTAGCACCCAGTGCTCACAAGGAGCAGAATTCTAGGAAAGGTGGTGGGGGGAAGAAGCAGAATTCCAAGGAAAAATAGCTCACAGTTGAGGAGACTCTTCAAATCTAAGGAATGGAAGACCTACGTAAAGAATACAAGATGTGAATGGAAACAAGAGAAAAGGAGTGTGATAGCTTATTTTTGTAATGGAGAAATCCCCGAGAGCCAATGATATATGGTTCAAAATTTTGTGGATAATGGACCCGTTCCCCTTTATCCTTCTTTGCTTAAATACAAGGCTTTTATGTGAGACTGATTCAAGCTCATGATGTACCCTAGCCCAACATTACAAGCTACACTCTTACCCCTAGACCAAAACCTTGGGGCATTAACATGTTTCTAGTCCGACTTCTTTTCTCATCTTTACATATTCATGAACTAATGTTTCTATTGGTATCACAATCTACCTTAACAAATATTAAACTAATTTGGAGATAAGGAATTGGATGAACTGACATGTGAAAGTTACAAGGAGAGAAGTTGGTGGATGTGTCAGGAAAGTAGCTTTGCTATAGGTGTACTTTGGTTTAGTTTGTAAAGGTTGCAGTCAGCTCTTGTGTTTGGATAACTATCTTCTTATTAGAAGGATGGTCCTAAGAAAAGATGAAACAAGTAGAATGTTGAAATGTGTTACCATCTCATCTAAAAGTATAAATTGTTTGAGACAGCATTTTATTTACTTAATTATGACTTCTACTTGCCTCTTCTCATGCAAATCTGGTTCTGTTTGATGGACTAAATACGTGGTAATTCTTTTCGATAATAGGTGACAGTGAGAGTCAAACCCATGACCTCCGCATGCTCTGAAACCATGTTGAAGTGTGGGATTTAGATGAGATGGTCCCACACTTCAACATAGTACCGTAGCCATTTCTTAACAGTTTCTAACATGTTTTTACAAATCATCTTTTTAGTTTTTATATTTGTTAATTACGGTGTTAACTGACATCTTTTAAGTTGATCAGGATTGGATTATTTTGACTTCCATTATAAACAAGTCACAATTTTATTTCAAAAAAGAGAAAGAAACTTACTTTCTTAAATAGGTAAGGGAGAAAAAGAAACATATGTACAAAATGCGTTAGAAAGAAAAAAATGTGTCAAATGTTTTGTATATCAACCTCATTTACAATAACCAGATGAATATGGCATACTACATTTACCAGAAGCATACATAGCAGAAAACATATCCAATTTTTTGTTCTACTATAAGCAACGTAAGGATTTAGGTAAAAAAAAGTAGTTTCTTTTGCTTTTAAATGGAAAAATTGTTGATTATTAGGTATTTCCAATATATAATTACAACTTAATACTTTAAAAAGTACTAATTACAACTAAGTGAGATTGAAATGGTTTTAGTGTAATGCTTAGTTCTTTTAATTCTGGTTTTCTTCCGTTTTTGAATGAGTAGTTATTTTTTTTAATTCTGCTCTTGCTCTCTTATCCCATTTCCCATATATCTCCTTGTTCCAAGTTATGCTTTTTCTAAATCTGAATCAGCATTAGATTAATTTTAATTTGCCTTCACATATACTAAAGATGAATTAGAGCTTGTATTATGATATTATATTGGTTATAAGGATGGGACAGTATGGAAAGAGAAGATATGGAACCTAATATAAATTACTACTAGTTGAACCAAAAAAGATTTTTTCAAGCGATTGTGTGATAACTTTTTCTTCTTCTCAATCATTCAAGATATTATGTGAATTGATATAGTACTAAATCTAATGAGTTTACCTTAAAAGACATAGTTTACTTGTAGATTAAGTTATTGGTGGTGAATCTTGACCAATATACCAGGGAGCCTCGTATGTTTGGGTGAGTATAACTGGATGTGATCAGAATCTTAAAACATGCCTCCAAGACAAATAATGAATAAGATATCAACCCCACCAATAGCCAAAACTAGGGAATGCTGGATGGTTTTCAATATTCTGATGCTCCTGATTAATAGTATTGGGAGAAAGTCATTATTTAATAGCAGTGATGTGTGGATCAGTTTGTACTTTGTACAGACTTCAACTACTTTACTGGGTAGTCTTATCCTCCCACTATATAGGCACTGTTTAATTCAAATTTAGTCTGATGGGAAGAAATTACCAACTTTTATGATTATACAGTGATCCAAACCTTGGTATCCCACAGTCTTCATCCAACTTCATAGATCTTCATGTCCCTCTCTTGGAGTTGTTATCTGATTCATATGTAATAGTTTAAGGGCCCGTTCAGCCATGTGAGATGAAATCATGATATGAAATCATATGATATGTAGTTGATGTTCTGTTTGGACATGCAATTTGGATTTTTAAGTTGCATTTTTTGCTCATAAACATAAAAACCCATAAGTTGTGCAAACTATCAAAATTGCCCCAAAAGTTCTGGTCAGGGATGCACATGTAATTATATTGGAACTACTTTTTGTAATAAGGACAGGGAAGGAATATCCAGTCATAGTTGTTTTTAGGTAGCTATCGTGGATAAAGATTCATATTTATGCAGTAAAAAGTAGATTACGTGCAACTATTCTGTCTGTAGTTGTTTCGTTAAATGAATGATAGTGTTGTTGCTATTTTCGTTGGTTTTATTTACTAAGCATGTCATCCAGGTGGTTGTTCCATTCGGTTTTTTCACTGTTATCTTGACCTTTGGGTCCAGTCTGAGACCATCTCTTGTGTGTTTATTTGGGTCAAATGGTTTGAGATACTAAACTTGTTTTATAGGTGGATTATTCATGCACTCCAGAGGAAGTGCAGCAGCATTTTCAGGCATGTGGGACGGTAAATAGAGTTACAATCCGAACTAACAAGTTTGGGCAACCTAAAGGATATGCTTATGTCGAGTTTGTTGAACCGGAAGCTGTCCAAGAAGCTCTTCTTCTGAATGAATCTGAACTTCATGGCCGCCAACTTAAGGTCAACCAATTCGTCCCTAAATAGACTTTATTTATATGGTCGATACATTTGAACATAAAACCTTTCATTTCTGTCTTCATACCCTTTGTCATCTGTGATTGCGAATGTTGTGTAGGTATCAGCTAAGAGGACTAATGTTCCTGGTATGAAGCCATACCGTGCTAGGCGTCCTAACCCGTATATGGGATTTCGAGGCCGGACACCATTCATGCCTGCTCCTTATTTTTTCCCTCCTTTTGGATATGGGTAACTCTATTTGTTCTAATTCCATTTATGAAAGTATCATTAGTTATAAACAATTTTGTGTTTGCTACCCTCACTTTCTGTATATAATTAAATTTGTGACATGACTTCATTAATTTATGCTGCAGAAAGATTCCAAGGGCTAGGGCGCCGATGCGTTACAGCCCCTACTTCTGAGACTGTTTTGTTTTTCCATAGACGTACATACATCTGGATGATGGGACATTTCATTAAAAGCAGTAGCTTCTTATCCCCTGTATGGTTAATTGCCTTTACAAATCTTATTAATCCCGAAGTTGAGTTTTCAGGTGAGCTTTGTGGCAAATAGTGTGATGATGAATCCTTTTGGTTTTGTGTCTTTAGAGTTGTTGAGAACATATGCATGTTTGGAATTTCCACTGTAATGTTGCATTCCCACTGCAGAAAAGAAAGAACCATTTGGGCCATTATTGTGTGGTTGTGTAGAGCTTTTATTGGATTTTGTGGTATGTGTAGGTTTCCGGTCGCACCAATCTGGTGAAGGAAAGACTTTCTTTTTCCCTCCAAAAGGGAGGCTCCTGATGAAAGATAGTACAATTGGTTTAATTTTGATATTATTATGCAAAACTAAAATTTTCAATAATTGAAACAATTTGTGTTGTATCTGAATCTCAACCTATCCGTGCGGTTTATAAGGAATCATTGTGATATCAGGGTCTACAAGTTCTCCAGTGAAGAAAATTGCATTATAATTTGAAGAAATGGTGGTATAATGAACCATTTGCTTTACAACTCCCCTCCTGTTTAGTAGTATTTTTTATTACACGAAGTTCTAAGGACCAGGGTTAAAATTCAGTTAGCTTTCTAGATCAGTACTAATGGAATTATTGCTGGGATTTCCTTGACTCTGAAAGTGTTTCTTGCCATGAAAATAATTTTGAAGACTTGAACCAGGAACCATGAGATTATGCCAAAAAAATAAAATACATATTTTGTGATGGAAGCAAGTGTAGGATAGGATGTTGGCTGAAAATTTTCGTCTATATTACTGCTGTCAGTCGGTAAAGATAAAACAGAGAACAACTGAGTTTTAACCATGATTTAGGGGATTATAGTAAGGCAAATATTGACCCCTATGTATGTCCTTAGTCCTCTACTAAGCAAATGTGTGGCACTTGACAACCTGTCCATGATCTTGTTATGCAAAGTCAGTTTAAAACTCTAGGAACTTTACGTGACACTTATGTGGTGTGATGATGTGGTGGGCTGTCGCACTCTCCTCCACCTGATGTTGTGACGACCATGGTGCATTATTGCTACATAAACTATTAGATCTTATCTGAGAAATAGCCACAAGTTCTCATAATGTTCTCGTACAACTTCATCCCACAATTTCCCTTTTCCAATGGACGTGGAACACGACAATGACCTTTTGTTTGTCTCATTCAAAACTTGTAGTGGTTTCTAAGAACATCAGCCCCTCCTCCTTGAGCCTCTTCACAAGTTGAAAGTTGTGCTTGATTTTGTTTGTGTGGTATAGTTATTGTAGGCAACATGCAAGCCCCTTCTCGTTCTATGACCCAGAGAAAATTGAGGTAGGGATCGATCAAGGTATGACATTGTGTGAAAAACTCTTTCCCTAGAATAATATCAAAGATATCTTTGGAATGATAGAGTTTGTTATACCTTTCCAGTAGCCCAATTTGACATCAACACCACTAGTAATACCATACACATTTTGAGGATTAGCATTCACGGTCTTAACACTAGAGTTAGTTGGAGTATGCTTCAACTCTAGTTTGTAGCCTCGGTCATAAAATTATGAGTTGCTTCATGTCAAACAATGCACGAGCAAGCTATTGTTGATGATAAGGTCCACGTACTGAAATCTATTATCATTAACTTGGCTAGCTGACTTTATGATGGCTCTATATAGTACAATCACTCCTAATTAAGCTGTGACCTAACTCTCTCCTTGCGCTTGCTCATTTTGTTCACGCACAATAGCTGGTGCGAATCCAGAATTCTTAGAAAGGGGTGTCAATGGTTATAGTAAGAAATTATAAAAAAATAATTATGAGGCAGATAGAGCTTTATCACACAACCTTAATGAAGGTTTGCAACCTCTTAACCACTAGACTAAACCTTTCACATCTGTCAAGAGGTGTCAATACTTTTATATATATTTATTAAACCAAAATTTGACATTTATATACAATGTAATTTTTTGGTGAAAAGGTGCCGTTTGACACCCCTTGGCTAAGGGTGGGTCCGCCCCTAACCATTGCGCTAAGACTCTTTAAGTTGGGACAACTCTTGAAACTATGTGTGGCCCCCTACATATGTAGCATCCCTTTTGTTCGAACTTCCTGTAGTATTGATGATCAACTGACTTCTTATTATCGAACTTATGGGTATCTTAAGTTTTGTATTGTTGTTGATGTACTTCATTGCTTTCACCACAGTCCCTCCACCCTTGACAGTGTCATCCTTTGACTTATTACCTCTGTCTTTGTCATACTTCTCATTCCTGAAATTCATCAAAAACTCGGCCTTCACTATGACTTGGTCTACATCAGAGACTTGTCGGCATTGCAATTCTTGCTTAGCCCAATTCAACAACTCATCCATAAAGTGAACAACAAGTCATAGTTGGTGAGATTGGAAATTTGAAGCATAAGGATGGTGAACTCCTTAATATAATCACATATACTTCCTGACTACTTCAACTCTCGAAGTTTACGTCTTGCCTCGTACAAGATATTATTTGGGAAGAACCATTACTTGAACTCGGCTTTGAACTGATCCCATATGTTAATAATGCACAAACCTCTTTCAGCATCAGCCAATTTACGTCTTCACCATAGCATGATAGTCTCTTATAAATTCAACACTGCAGTGTTGATCTTGGCATCATCGTCCCTTACATTTTCATGTCATAAATAGTACTCTAAGTGCCAAAAAAAGTTCTATACTTCCTATGCATCACGAACACCTTTGAACACTGGTGGCTTGAGAGCCTCGATCTTAGCCTCCCTCGTCACAATAACATTCCTGGCGGACTCAGTCATGCAAATGTTTACCTGCACTTCGAGTGCCTCTATTTTTACCTTCATGGCATCAATAGTTTTCAATGCCTCTATGAGCCTGCACTCTAATGTAGCGATGGTCTGCCTCGTCTCTATCGCAGTCAGCGTATGCCCATCCAAGTCACTCTGGATGCTTTCGATCTCTTCAAAAGTATGTTCAGAACATTTAGAGTGATTTTTACTTTCCCCAACTGTTGGCCAAGTATCTCGACTGCGTCCATTCCAGCATTAACCTTCGTTGGGCAGGACCTCCACATCATCCTCGTTGGCCTCAGTGGTTGAAGGTTCTTGGGATGCAATCCTTTCATTTGGCTCAACCTCGAGCGGCATCTCTTGATTTTTGTCGGCGACATTCTTATTTTTGCCATAGCCCTTCTTGCCGGCGGTTTCCTGAGTGACGTTGGCTTGGGTGTTAGTAGCGTTGATTTTTTCATCATTTGTCATTCTCTTAGTTAGGACCTCACTTCGATACCATGTTGTCACGTCCTTAGTTTTCTACTAAGCATACGTGCAACACTTGACAACTTGCTCACGTTCTTGCGCCACTTGCTCACGATCTTGTTATGACAAGTCAGTCTTAAACTCTAGGAATCGCTAAGATAATGGAAGAGAGCACACATGAAGATTTTTAGGAAGAATTATATAGAGAACTTTGATTGATTCTTAATTGATTTTTGCTTGATAATTTTCGAAATGGGTGCCCCTCTATTTATATTACTCATCTAGGGGCTAAAGTGTTAATAATAATTTCTACATAAGTTTCCATATATTTACATTTAGAATTATTTTCTAGAACTCTTTACATACTTGAAATATTCTAGAAACCTTCTATGCAATTCTATAATTTTCCATGGAAAATTTAAATATTTCTCTAGAATCATCCACAAGGACAATTCTTTCTCCTATGTAAGCTCTCTATATGAGTTACTTTATGTCATAGGCATTTATGTGGCAATTATGTGGTGTGATGATGTGGTGGATCGTCACACCTAGATCAATATGTGAATAGGTGTAATAAAACTAAGTTTTAACCATGGTTTAGAGGAATATTTTAGTAAGGCAAATACTGACCCCTACATCTAAGTGAGTAGGTGTAATAATATTGAAAAAAATAAGTAAATAAGTAAACATTTACTAGTGAATTAATTAATATAACTATAGTTTCATCTAATCACAATTAGTCAGTATTGTTTAATGAAAATTGCTATGAACGGTTGGGACTTACCCAAGTGATTTGTATCAAAATGTACTGTCTTATATTTTGCTGATCTTCCCATTTATATAAATCACACTCTCTCTCATTTTACCAATCATTAAATTTTTTCCCCTAAAATCACTCAACGATATCAAAATTTGTATTTTGAAAGGTATCATTTCTCCCTACTTCCTAAATTTCAAATAGTTTTTGGCGGTTTTCAAAAAAATAAAATCATATATATAATTTTATTTATCCATTCATAAATTTTCATCTCATCTATAATTTTTCAGTTAAATTAGAAGTCATATATGAATCATGGCTGAACAAATTTCATCTCTAAAAGAAGTTGCTTATAGTAGCAATTAATCGAAAACAACTGATGGTGTTGATTCTGGGTCAATGGATCAAGACATGAATAAAGAATTTGAGGTGTTTGTATAACCTATTTTTGTATTTTTTGTGATTGTATTTGTATCAATAAACTCGAGATTATGTTGTATATAACTCTATGAATTTATTTGTATCAGTTCTATGGCAAGCATACTATTTGTATAATTTTCTTTTATAATTTGTATTTATATCAATAAATTCAAGATTATATTGTATATTACTCTATGAATTAATTTCTATCCATATTATTTTAGATCTTATTTGTATCAAATATATGTGTAACACTCCGAAAAGTGCTAGGTTAGACTAGAGCTTAAACGTTAGGATGAACGTCTTGGATGAGGGTTTTAAGAGTCAAGGCCTAAGGGGCAAGTGCCAAGCAAAAGGGGCAAGCCAAGGCCAAAGGCCAAGGCTGCCCCAAAATGTGAGCACACTGCCTCACCTTCCACGGTCATCACCACGGCTCGTGGTCATGACCACGACCCGTGGGAGGCCTCGTGGAGTTGCCTTGGCCAAAGGGGAAAAGTCCCCAAATAACCAAGCTACTGCCTCAACTTCACGGAAGGGACCACGGCTCATGGAGCCCTTTGTGAGGAGACTTGGGCATGGTGGCTTGGGGGCACGATGTAGCCTAGCTACTGTATCACCCTTCAAGAGTGCGACCACGGATCGTGGTCCACTCCATGAATCGTGAAGGGGCTCGTGAACATGCCTTAGGCAAAGGAGCTTTGTGCTCTAAAATCAAGGGCACTTCCTCACCTTCACGGGCAGGACCACGGGTCGTGGTCCACACCACGGCTCGTGAAGGTGGCCCGTGGTCCCTTACGAGGTGACTTAAATGAAGGTTAGTTGGGTCATTTCCTTTTTAGTCCAATCAAAGTGAGGTCGTTAGGGGTATTTTTAGGGGAACTATATAAGTTGATTTTAAGTCAAATTCACTATTTTCAAGTTATTAATTCACAACACCCAAATAATTCCCAAAATCCTCTCCCTCACAATATTTCTCTCACTAAAAATCATCCAATGAAGAACACCAAGAACTTGAAGGCTAGGGCTCAAGAATCCATCTTCTCAACTCCAATTCGTGGGGAAATCTTCAATCAAGGTATGGAGGTCTTGATTCATGGAAATCTTTCTTCCATGAAACCCTAAATCTCTCAATTTCAAATTAGTAGATTCTTCAAAAATCTAGGGTTTTCGATCTATAACATGGGTTCTTCCTAAAAACGGTTTCAATGAGTTAATTGACTATTATTATGATTGAATTGTTGTTTATTGGTGATTTTGTGATAAAATTTCCCATGAACCCATGTATTTCCCCATGACCCAATTTCATGAATTATGATGGGTATTTTGATACAAGATGAATACTATGAATTGTGTCTATGGGGTGTTAGTTATTGAAATCATGTTGTTATTCATGCCTATTGTAGTATTTCTAGGTGTGATTGTGAGACTTGATTCATGACCCTTGAAGGGTAAGTATGAGGGTTTGTACATGTTGATGAAGATTGTGTATGAACTCATGATTCACTTAGAAAGTGAAGATCCTTTGACTATTGTGTAAATTGTGGTATTGTTGAAAGGTCATTCTCCCCTTACCCTTACACATGAATATGTATGAATTGTCTAGGATGATGATAATGTTGTTGTGTTGATTGAAAGACAATCCTTATGAAACACTTTGAACATAATGTGAAAGGTTTACTCACATATTGATGATTCTAAGGTTGAAAGTCTATTCTCACCTAATTGAATCCATGAGCTATTTTATGAGTTGTGTTGAATGAAGAGTAAGATATCCCTTCACACATGTAAATGCAATTCAAGACTAATTACGAATAATTTAGGAAATAATGCTTAGCACCGAGTGGATATGGACAATGAGGTAGAGGTTCTATTGTCAATACAATAGGTCGGGTTTCTGAAGTTAACCTCATGAAATGTTAGCTCCTCCGCCAATACAATAGGTCGGGTTTCTAGAAGAAATCTCCATATCCCGTAACTATATGCCCACATAGGTCTTTAGCTAGTGGATCCACCTAAAAGCTATACATTTAGTTCTACCTTAGGCAAGTAGGACACCTTCTTTTGGTGTGGGGTTACATGACACCGGATTCCATGTAGCTCACATGGTCTATGTCGGTTAAGACTATTTTTCCCTACTTGAAAAGATTAAGAATATGACATGAATTATACCTATGACTTCTTAATGAGCTTTACTTAGTAGAAGTGGGGGTGTGGGACTTCACTTGTACATTGCACAAGTAGACATTGCAATGGGTTATGGGGTGGTTTCTAATGCTATGAAAATGTATTAATGTATGCAATTATGTTGAATGGGTTGTTGCTATTGAATGGCTCTTCTTATGTTCAAGTTAATGTTGACTATTTCATTATCTATGACTATTGACTATGATGAGGTTTAAGGATGGTATGTGTGACTAAGGTGGCCTCAAAGGGGTACTTAGTATGGTTGGTATTATGGGATGCCAACCATACATTGCATAAGTATACCTTGGGATTGCAAAGGTAATGGCTTTACTATATTATGAGGATTCATATGGTGAATATGTGATTGCTTTTGTTTTTACCTTGAAAGTTCATAGTGATTCTCAAACTTGGCAAATGCATTCCTTTCAATTAAATTGTCCTTTTTATCATGTTTTAAGAATTTTTATTGCAGGGCTTCCATACTTAGTACATATTTGTGCTAACCCCATTTCTTCTACATTTTCTCCAAAGTGTAGGTTCCGGGCATTTAAGTGTTTTCTTCCTTGACTAAGGCTTGGATTGCTTATCTCCAAGACTTGTGGTGAGTCCTCATGGTTCGAGGGCAAGAGTCTACTATTTTAGTTACTTTCTTATTGTTTTACTTTTGAGACGTCAATTGTAAAGGGTTGTGACCCTATTGACATTCGTGTAGTAGATGGTTATGAGACAATGCCTAGATTTCTTTCGACTTTATGAAAAAGACTTTGATTGTAAAAATTTTAAATTCTGCATCATTTCTACTTTCTTATGTTTATGTATGCTAAGGGCTTGTATGAGACCCCTTCGGGGTCAAGTACGCCGTGTCGCGTCCTGGGTGTAGGCTCGGGTCGTGACAAACTTGGTATCAGAGCATACTATTTTGGGATTGAATTTAGGTTGATGTCTCATAACCACGTCTAGTAAAGTCTTTTTCATGAGTGTGAAGTGCGCCACACTTAAAAGTGAGAGGCTATTTGATGTTTAGGAAAGTTCGCTTCATTCATTACTCCTTAGTCGTGCTTTAGAGTTTTAACTCTATGGAGTCCTTTTCCTAACCCTTCTCTTGTGTTTATAGGCCATGAATACAAGAAGGGCGAATGCAAGAGGGAGGGAAGAGGAGAACGTGAATGAGGGAGTTCCTCCCCAATGTCCTCAAACTCCTATTGATGAGGGGGCTATGACAAATATGGACATAAAGACGACTCTCCATATATTGACTCAAGCCGTGACCACTCAAGCTCAAGCCATGACAACTCAAGCTCAAGCCATGACGGCTCAAGCTACTAGGGAAATTGTTGCTCCGACTAATCCAAATGTGAATTCAGCTGCTTCTAGGGTTCGAGATTTTGCTAGGATGAATCCTCCGGAGTTACATGGCTCCAAAGTGGGAGAGGATCTTTATGAGTTTGTGGAAGAGGTACTCAAGATACTTGATATTATGGGAGTTAGTTTGGTGGAGAAAACGGAATTGGCCACTTATCAATTGAAGAGTGTTGCTCAAGTTTGGTACACTCAATGGAAAACCAATAAGCCGGTTGGAACGGGTCCCATAGAATGGGAAGTGTTCAAAACCACATTTCTTGCTAGTTATTTTCCCTAGGAATTGAAAGAGGCTAAAGTTGAAGAATTCATCAATCTTCGCCAAGGGGGCATGAGTGTGCAAGAATACTCCCTCAAGTTCATTCAATTGTCTAAGTATGCTTCTTCTCTAGTGTCAAATCCGAGGGATGAAATGAGTAGATTCTTGACGGGGGTGTCCGACTCTATTAAAGAAGAATGTCATGCGGCAATGCTTCATGACAACATGGACATATCACATCTTATGGTTTATGGTCAACAACTTGAAGGGTCAAGACTTAAGAAGAAGAGTACGGAAACGAAGAGGGCAAGGACCGATGATGGAAATTCTTCCATGGGTAAATTTGAGGGTCAAAGTAGACCAAGGTTCAAGGGAAAGTTCTCCAATCAAAACTCCTCTAATGCTCTAAGAGGCAACAAAAGTAGGGTGTCTAACTCTAAGCCTCAAGGAGGCAATAGTAGTGGATCTTCCATGGAGAGGCCTACTTGTGCCAAGTGTGGCAAAAAACATGATGGTAAATGTCTTGCCGGCATGGGTGTGTGCTATGGTTGTGGTAAGAGTGGGCATCAATTGAAAGATTGTCCAACACGTACGGCCAAATGGGAGAGAAGATAAACAAACTCCTCCAAGTGGTTCCAATTTCGATGCTCCCAAGAAGAACCGTTTTTATGCTCTTCAAGCTAGAGGTGATCAAGAGAACTCCTCGGATGTGGTTACCTGTCACGACCCGAGAGTACCCCCTAGTCGTAACATGGCGTATTCGACCCCGAAGGGGTCTTATACAAGCCACATAGTCATTCATTGCATTCAATAATGAAAATAGTGCGGAATGAAAAAAACTTATTTACATCCA
>JAJOOS010007995.1:0-17970 GCA_029582725.1 Solanum chiquidenum | reverse complement strand
ATTAGATCCAAATGATTATTCATGGTAAAATTAGTCTATATGACCATATAGCTTGCACTAAACACCTTAATGAATTGCCACTAACCTTTAAGTCCAATCTCATCGACTTGATCTAATAAAAGATATTAATTGATTTAAGTTGCTTCTCTTGTATCAAACACTTTAAGCTTATCATTGTTTTGATTTACAGTTTTTTGCATGTGAATCAATGAATTGCAGACTTTTCCTTACTCTCTAAAGTATGTAAAATTCATGAAATGATTGTCGGCTGCATTAATTAATCATTGGATGAAACAAGTAAGAAAGGTAGTGAATTTGTTTGAGAATTCAAGTCAACGACCATTGAAAAATAGACATTATCACGTAACTTAAGATTCTGTAAGTGAACCTCAAAGATATTTACGTGTGGATTTGAAAGTAAAAGGTGGAGATATCTTTTACTGTCAAATTAACAAATATCCTAAAGTTTCACATGTGAAATTTGAAATTTCAGAAGATAAACTATTTTTCAAAATAGTACCAAAAAGTATCATTCACAAATATCCACTTTCCATCCCTTGTAATTAAAAAACAGTCATTGTTCATGTAATTTAAAATTTCGAGAAGTGGACCTCTCTTTTGAATCTTTAATTTTGTAAAATTGAATTATGCGAAGAAAGGATAAGTCTTTCCTATAAAAAAAAAACACTAGACATACTAAGAGAAAACAAGACAAAGAAAACAATTAGCTCTATAAGTACTCACTTGAAGGACTAAGGAAAATCGAGATTAAAAAAGAAGAAGCAACTAACTTTATGTGTAAAATCGAGGGCCTTTAATTTCTCCCATTTAATTGTCATAATTTTCATTTTTAGAGTCAAACGATAATAATTTTGACTAACATTTTACGATGTATATTTTTTCATCATATTGATATGTAAAAAAATGTAATTTATAGTACTTTTCGTATAGTTTTTGAATATCTAATTTTTTTGTTTAAAATATCAAATTAATGTAATCGAATTTAATTTGAAAAATTAGTCAAATTGACTTTTGAAAAGTACAACATGACAATTAATAGTGGACAGAGGGAGTAAATAATAAGAATCATCTTCATACGTACAAAAGTAGTTGAAGTAAAGATACGAAACAACAAAAAGAGATTTGAAAGTTTTAACATTATCCTATCTAAGCAAGAACTTGAAAAAAATGAAGAGGAGCCGAATTTGAATATAATAAATAAATAAAGTGGAACTATTAACATTCTTAATAAATTATCACTAATGATGTCAAAAACAATGAGAATAATTAAAAAAAAGGCATAATATATAAAAGTACCCTTTAATATAGATTCAAATGGTATTCACGCTCTTCAATTTTGAGTGTACATAAATATAGCTAAATTTATATAACAATAAAAAAGTATACACACATGTCCTACGTGGCAATTTCCATCTTATGTGGCGTCCTACATGTATTATGTTACATAGGACGTGTGTGTCTACATAAGATTGGATGACATAAATATCAATTAATACTATCATACCTTAGCAATCAATGCCCACAATCAATAGTGAATTGGAGCTCTTCAAGCCAAACCCTAGCTTTCTCCCTCCTTAGTTCTTGAGGGAAATTTTGGGGTGATCTTGGAGGGGATTTAGGGATTTTAGAAGAATGATTTATAATGGGTAATTTTTAGGCTTAAAAGACTTATATAGGGCATAGGATTAAGATCAAAGTGACTTAGTTTAGGTATTAATCGATTAGGGAAAAGACTTAAAAGCCCTTAAAAATAATTTTCGATCCATTCCTACGTACGGTCTGTAGGTCCTTCTACGGACCATTCTAGTCAACAATAGAAATGATCAGAGACTATTACTTTAGACCAACTTTTGACGGTACTCATGTACGGCTCGTAGGTCTACCTATGATCCGTACATGCCAACCAAAGAAACCAACCTTAACTTTAAAATTTCACGTAGTTTGGGGTAACCTATGAGACCTATCTACGACTCGTACGTGGGAGGATGGGCCGTCCTGATGAACCGTATAAAGGGTACTGAGACTTGTTTTGAAAAAAAAATAATTTCTCCATTCCTACGGTTGCCACCTTTGGCCCGTAGAAGCTTCTACAGTGTGTAGATGGGAACTGTAGACACAATATGCAACCCAAAAACTCAGTTTCTCTCTTTGCTAATTCTGAGGTGTTACATTTGATTTGTAAGCATTTTCTTATTGGTTAAACCGAACCGTTATGGACCAAAATTGATAAAAAATTATCTTATTGATTTGGTTATTGGTTCAGAACTTTTAAAAATTGAAAATCGATAATACGTAAAATCGAACCGACCTATGAACACCCTTATCTAGAAATTAAAGGGGCCTCATTTTGTAATAATGTTTTTATATAGAGGTTTGACAGTCCCCAATCCAAAATTCATATATTTTAAAAAATAAAATTTGAAGTCCAATCCATAATCCAAAACAAATATCCAAGATTTCTAATTTTATAGAGAGATTTGACGGTGCATGAAACCTCATCATAAGCTTAATTTGATGTTAAGTAAAACGTTAAGGTTAGGCTGTTAGGCAGAGTTGTAGTTGTAGTTTGGCACGGAACCACTCACATTATTGTGGTCTGTGTGCTGAAAAATTAAATTTTAATATGCATAATTGAGCCTAGATTCTTTACGTTTACTCTTACAAATAAAGAATAATAATAATATTCATACGTACAAAAGTAGTTGAAGTAAAGATATGAAACAACAAAAAGAGATTTGAAAGTTTGAACATTACCCTATCTAAGCAAGAACTTGGAGAAAATGAAGAGGGGCCGAATTTGAAAATAATAAATAAATAAAGTGGAACTATTAACATTCTTGATAAATTATCACTAATGAGATGCCAAAAACAATGAGAATAATAAAAAGGCATAATGTATATAAGTACCCTTTAATATGGATTCAAATGGCATCTATGCTCTTTCATTTTGAGTGTACACAATATAGCTAAATTTGTATAACACTAAATAAGTATACACACATGTCGTACATGACAATTCATATCTTATGTAGCGTTCTACATGTATTATGCCACATAGGATGTGTGTGTCTACTTGTGTACACAAAAATTGGATGACAAATGTTATTTAAGACCAAGTTAAATGACACATTTATTTATTATACTATCTCCGTCCACTTTTAATTATCATAGTTTCCTTTTTAGAGTCAAACAATAATAACTTTGCCTAACATTTTACGATGTATTTTTTCATCGTATTGATATGAAAAAATTAGAATTTATAGTACTTTTAGTATAGTTTTTGAATATCTAAATTTTTTATTTAAAATATCGAATTAATGTAATCTAATTTAACTTTGAAAATTAGTCAAATTGACTTTCGAAAACCGTAACATAACAATTAGAAGTGGACAAAGGAGTACCAAATAGCAAAAAGGTAGTCCATAACTTCCTCGTAACATAAAAAGATTCTTTTAGATGGTCCTAAAGTTAAACAATCTATTAATATATCCATTCAAAGTATATATTTCCTTGTGCAATTTTTCAACATTTACCTTTATTCCCTTCATGAAAGCAAGTTCAATTTGTAACCTTTTTGAAGTTATATCTTAGCCTTAAGAATCTTTCTTTTCACAATATCTGTCTATAAATATTTACACATTAATTCCATCATATAGCATACATACAAGTGTGATTAAAACTATGGCTTATTATTATACTTGCAATTTTCCTGATATATACTCTTGGATTCACAACTTACCACCAATTTCTAAATGGAAAACAGACTCTATTTCAATTTGCATTTCTCCTTCATGTTCATCTCAACCTTCGCTCAAACTCTCCATAGCTAAAAATTACCATTTTTCTATCGTCGCGGATTATAATCTTCCTATTTCCCTATGGACCTCAAAACCGTTAAGAATCAAATACAATACAACAAAATTATTAGACGACGAATCTGTATGCAGTCTCTTGATTAATATCATCCACGATGTCCTTAACTATGGTCCGAATAAAAATTATAACTCGTTGTTCCTCAAGATCCCACGAATGGATTTTAACAACTCCGATTTTAAGGAAATTTTCAATTTCTCATTTCTTACTTTGGCTTTCATAATTTGTATCTATGAAGCCCCTGCTGATCTTAGGTCTACATGTATTATTGCCCTGAAGAATCAATTTTCATGTTCGCAATCTAGACAAGCATCAAAATTGCTCGTGAGGATTTTGGGATCGAATATTGAAGAGCAGTGGATGCGTTCAGTAAATCTAGCGATAACTAATTGGATCCTGGAAATAAATTCTTCTTCTAATCATCATGATCATGCGATGAAAACGCCATGTCCATTGTTTTCATACTCATTTTCGACACAGGGGCTATGGAAAGTTCAGCTGTATTGCCCTGTTATTGCAATGGATGCCGAAACATCTACTTGTAGTAGTTTATCTGATGAAAGTTTGAGGTTTTCACTCAACTTTCATCAGCTTGAAGGAGTGATCCAATTAAATCATAGAGTTATTGTTCGAGAAAAGTGGATTGAAGTAATGGTGAACACCGATAATATTAGGTACATTTCTCTTCTTTGAACTACAGTAATTCTTTTTGGCGTAAAACTTATAAGTCGGTCAAACTAGCTTATACGCTCTTCTTGATTTATTTACACGTTTGATGCTTATAAACACAGTTCAGCAAGATTTCTATTATGTTATTCCAAATATTTTTCGAAAAATCAAAATACCTTTTCCATGACCAAACCCTTTAACTCCATCTCCGTCTCCATTCATTTTTTGTCGTTTGTCCTTTTTCATGTAAAGATATTCTTATACTCATGTTTTTGCAGAAACTGACCAAAAATGCTCCTGAACTATAGTAAATAGGATAAAAATGACTTCCGTTTGGTTTTTGGTCCAAAAATACCACTGAACTATTATAAATAGGACAAAAGTATCCTCGTGGTTAGTAAATTGGCCCAATAATGCCCCTATCTCATTGAGTGCATTGCAGTTATTTTAACGGAATAGCTTATAACATTCTTTTACTAAATACACACCTATTTATTATATAGAAAATGCTCAAATATGTCACCAAACTTTGAGAAAAGGTTCATGTATGTTATATGTTAAAAATTTGGCTCATCTATATCTTTTTCGCTTGAGAAAATGTTCAAATCAATTGTTGGACACTAAAAAAGTGATTCTCAACACTAGATGCTTATGGATTACTTTTAATCAGCTAATCCAAGTAGGATCTAATCTAATTTGAGTGAACAACCATAATCAAAATTTCAAATATGTCACCAAACTTTGAGAAACGGTTCATCTATGTTATCCGTTAAGCGTTTGGCTCATCTATGCCATTTTCGTTTGAGAAAAGGTTCAAATCAATTGTTGGACACTTAAAAGTGATTCTCAATACTTGATGCTTATGGATTACTTTTAATCAGCTAATCCAACCAGGATCTAATCTAATTTAAGTGAATAGCCATAATCGCAATTTCTTAGGGAAAAAGAACTAAAGATTGAATTTTAACTTGATGTGAAAAATGTATGTTCATGTAGGTGTGATGTTGTTAGGCTAGTGAATGAATCACTAATGACAGAGAGAGGAGCAGGGGTATCAGAGAAGCATTTCCCTTCAAGAATCTCATTGCAACTAACTCCAACACTTCAATCCAATGTGTTGAGCATATCAGTAAACAAGTCCTCTGACAATCCCTTAAGAGAAATTGGAACCGAAAAGACCATTGAAGCAGGATTCGATCCACCAAACACTTACATAGGCTTAAAAGTCTCCGCGGGAGAGACAGTTGTTACGACCATGAAGCCGTGGAAATTTGAGCAATCTGTTAATGGAGACGGTGCAAATTTGAATTGGTTTCTTCATGATAGTGGAAATGGAAGAGAGGTATTTTCGTCGAAGCCTTCTGTTTTTTCATTAATTCAGCCAAAGGCTTGGTTCAAGAACAGATATTCAAGTGTTAATAGGCCTTTTACTAAGCAAGGAGGGGTAATTTTTGCTGGAGATGAGTATGGGGAAAGTGTGTGTTGGAAAGTGGACAAAAGGGCTGTAGGGAAAACAATGGAATGGGAATTGAAAGGGAGACTTTGGTTAACATATTGGCCAAACAAACATATAACTCCTTATGCTGAGACTAGAAGATTGGAATTTAGAGAAGTGCTTCATCTCAACCTTGCATAGTTATAATTTGTTGTATTGATGATCTTTGGATAGACTGTCTATGTTAATTATATCTTCTTCAAGTATGTGTGCAGGCTGTTCAACTTGCTTGAATGTGAGATGCTTCATCTATTGAACTGGCCATTTTATTGATTATCAAAATGTATTTATGTGTTGCATAGTTATATTTGTTGTATTGATTATCAAAATGATGCTTCCGTCTAAGGTAGGTAGGTTGTCTACATCACAACCCTTGAGGTGTGGCTTTTATATTACTAATTATTGGTATTGTTTTTTTTCTCAATAACGCCTTAAGAAAACTAGTACCTACTACTCCACTTAAGGAACCAAGTTCCTTACGACTAACTGAAAACATCAACGTACTCTCTCTCTCTCTCTCTCTCTCACACACACACACACATTGAACCACTAACAAATTTAAGAGCTCAAAATGTCAATTCCTTAATTTGGTCTATGAGTACATGGAAACAGAGAACAAAAGAAGAAAAGGAAAGAAAAAAGCTTCATATAATATGAAGCAAATTTTATTTGTCACAAATGGATTAGAGTATGTTTCTTTGTTTGCAACATTCAATAGCTCCATCATACATTTCCTCAAGACCATGCTTGTACTTGAATCCAATCTCCAAAAGCTTTTTGGATGAAAATCTAGGGAATTTAACTTCTTCTTTACTTGCCCATGTGTACCTGCAAATTAATAGTAAATTAAATCAAGTATATTTTTTCCATTTTTAATTTCCAGAATAAGCATTTACTAATTAGACTTATACTCCTAGATATAGGAAATGAAATGTGTTTTTCTTAACCCCTCCCAAGAAATTCCTTAATGACTCCAACCCACAATCTTACCATCTGAACAACCTCTCTTGTCATAAATTGAAATATGCATATCGCGTTCTTTTGAATACTCAAAATTAGAAAGAAAAAAAAGTATATAAGATAGCATAGGTCATACAATTAACTTTTTCCTGAGTACATTATGTTTTAACAGTTAATTTTTATGAAAGATGATAGTACTATATAATAGGGCAACTAGAAAGAAAAGAAAGACTCAATTTTTCAATTAACAAGAAAATACTTATTTCAAGTTTTCTTATTTTCTTATTACCTTATCTTATGAAAAAGAATCAGCAACAATATTAAAGAAAAGGCAAGTATTTATACTTACTCATTAATTTGTTTTTGAAAATCAGGATATCTAGTCGAAAGAAACTCAGCTAGCTTTTCACGTGTTATTTCAACAGCTGAACAAATATATCTTCCTTTTGCATTAGGAATTTCAAGAAGGAAAATGTGAGCATTTGTCACATCATCTACATGTACAAAAGGTACATATGGAGGGTAACTCATGTTATAATTTTGATGACCTGCACAAATTTTTCCAATTACGATTAAGTAGAACATATATACGTTGAGAAAATGAAAATCTATGATATTTTAAGACGTACCAAGAATCATTCCCATGGATGAACGAACAGAGCCAGGAATTTGAGGAGTAATAAAGGGGCCATGTATCCAAGTTGGGATTACAGTCACAAGATCGATACCATTTATTTCAGCGAATTCCAGAGCTGCCTTTTCTGTTAATGTCTTACTAATCGTGTAAGAACTTGCAAAATTCTTTAATGCTCTTACAATGTCGACGTTTGTCCATGAGTTTTCGTCTACTATGTCTGATGTATTCTCAACCATAATCGTAGTTGAACTAGAAGTGTATACAACACGTTTAACTGTCTTTGAAGTAAGACATGCTTGTAAAATACCTAAAGTCCCATTGATGGATCTTTGTGTGATTGTTTCTTCACTTCCTTTGTTCTCAAAATCAACTGGATGTGCAACATGAAATACTCCAATGCATCCTTCAATTGCTGCATTGAAACCCTCTGGTTTGTCTAAATCAACGTTAAAAATGTGTAGTCTTTCTTGAGCACCTGGAAGATTCGTGAGGTAGCTCACATCCTTCTTGCGATCTAGCAAAGAAAAAATAAAGGAACTATTCATTGTCATAAACTTAAACGTATTTATTTGGCGCAATGGCCTACTGGACCCTTAAACTTGCACTACTTCGGCTAACCTTAATCATGCTTATGTGGAAACAGCAACAACAACAACATATCCCGTGAAATCCACAAATGGGATTTAGGGAGAGTAGAATATACTTAGATTTTACCACTACCTTGTGAAGATAGAGAGATTGTTTCCGAAAGACCCTCAGCAATGACGTGATATATGAGGAAACTTTCATTTTAACACCTCAATTTTAATTTGCAGTACTATGGGAAAAAAGGAGAAGTTCAATTGTAGAGTTAGAGTCAGAGTCAGGATTTTCACTAGAGAATTTAAAATTTGAGGAAGTTAGAAAAGTTCTACATTTATTATATATTAATAAAAAAGAATTTTAAACATATATAAACAATGTAATTTTTTACCGTAACATATTTGAAGCTTATTGGTGTTTCCATGTTTGTTCATTTTATTTTTAACCATAATCTATTACAATTTCTGATATATTCATCAACAGAGCCCTACTTGGCTCTGCCCCAGGCAAAATCAAAACGCCTGTTGGTAAAAATTATGGCATATCATCAATCCATCTTCATTAAAGGCCAAAATCTGATGAATTGTATGATTTTGCCTTTTCTTCCACTAAGGACTAAAAATTATGTACATCTTCACATAGAGAAGAAGTAAAAGAAAGCAAATTCAAGTATTGTAAATTGTAATAGTAACAAACCTGGATGAGATCTAATAGTTGTGTTAACATAATAACCAAATTGAAGAAGTCTCATAACCATCCATGATCCAAGATAACCACTTCCTCCTGTTACACATACCTTTCCCTTCTCCTTCACTTCTTCCATATCCCCTCTATTCATCTCTTCTTTCTTTTCCTCCTCTTTATATAGTAAAACTATAAAGTGGTTATATGTTGTTAATTATTTTTCTTTTGCTAACATATATAAATTGAATAACAATAACATCGTATAAGGGAGAGTCAATTAAATGAAATATGTTCTTTTTATACATATGTTTAGAAAGCACTTACCTCGCGACTCTAATAGAAAGAAAGGGTAAGCTCTCTACTCTATTTGGGGAGGGTAGAATGTAAACACATTTTATGAAGTAAGAATGAAACAATGCAATTTTTTAATGAAAAAATATAATATTTTCTCTGTTCACCATTTTTACTTGTTCACTATTCTAAAAAATAGATTTTTATTTTTACTTGTAACTTTTAAGATATCAAGAAAAAATAAGTATTCTTTCCATGTTTTACCCTTATCATTGATTACTTATTCCCAAATTATTTTTCAAGACCTAATAAAAAATATCAATTAAAGAAATAGTGTGGTAAAATAAATATATCAATCATTATTTTCTTAATACGCATGCCAAATTCAAATGTGACAAGTTAAAGTGAATGGAGAGAAGAGTATAAAGTTAGAATAAGAATCGTTGACTCAAGAATTTGTGTTGATATAACGATATTGGAAAAGTATTACGCTGAATTTGATAAGTTGATATAATGACGAAATAGTGTTGCGCTCTTTAATTTAATGATAATTTGTTGCAATGCTTGAAATTTTGAAAAAAACATCAAAAAATAAATTATCATCTTTTTCGTAAACAAACAACAAAGTTAACCGTCTGAAAGACTTCAGAATATTCAATAATAAGAAAACAAATATATTGAAAGAGAGAAAAAGTAAAATATAGGAATAATAAGCATGTCCATGTTAGTTGTACGGATATAAATGAAATAATAAAATAGATAACCACATAAAAAATAATACACATAAAATTATTTTATCCTTCAATAATCATCATTATCCCCGCATTAAAACAAATTATATTTTATAATAAAAAATTTATTTCCAATTATTTTTTAAATGTGGGCCCCAAACGAGTGTTGTAATTGCCTTGTAGTTGAGCACACCCTATCTATGAAGTGGATGGAAATATGGACAAGATATCTCATTTATTACCAATTGCGTTCATCTCGTAAAATTGGCCACACATCCAACTAACGTGAAAGAAATGTGCTAAAGGTTGAAACATCATATATAATTTAAATTACGAATTCAGATATATTATTTATAATAATTTTAATAATTTATTATATATAAGTTTATATTTTAAAGTAAAAGTAAAAGTAATAAGTTCTGATGATCCAGTCATGAATATAGTAACTTGAGAAACAAAAATATTTATAGCCTTTTTCTTTTAAATTTTTCTTGTCTAACATAATCTAATTGAACTTTCATCCTCAGTTCATTAATTATATTAAAACGTATATATGAAAAAACATTCAAACAATACTCTTTCTATGATCCTTACATATTTACATTATGTATGCATATTTATGCAATTTAAAGTAATAAATAACAATCGAAATAATATATTCATCTTAGATTGCAAATTATTTTGAAATCAATTAGTTTTTAAATTTTTTTTTTCTCAACACTTGTGTTAAATTTTCACTTCCGATCAAGGTACACATATCTTGAAAAAATTAAAATCCTTATTCTTTTATCCTTTTTAATATTTATATTTTATGACCAACAAATAAATTTTATAATAACGCACTGAGAACTAGCCAACTTATCTTAAATTAAGTTGTATTATGAAAAAATTAGACAAAATGTTCAGTGAATCAATTTTTTTTATAAAAAAATAACTCAATTATTATTAATTACATAAAATAGTCATTCAGTTACGTTCAATTTTAACTATAGTGCTTTCTCGTTATTGATTTTCTTTTTTGCTTTGTATTCTTCTTCGCCATTAATGATTTATTCCTTCTTCTTTTCTCTTCCTCCTTCTTTCCTTCCTCCAAAATATTGAGATAAGTTCCTCTAAATGTGGGAGTACCGTACGTTTAGAGAAAATTTGAGTTTGCTGAGATTTGAAAAGAAAAAGAAGTTTGCAATGTATACTTTATTATATCAACAATGTATATAGATGTGTATTAGGGATGTACAAAATCGAACCGAAAATTGAATCAAACCGCAAATCGAGTCAAACTGAAAAAAAACCCCGACTAGTGGTTTGGTATTGAAAAAAAACCCGACGATATTTGAGTTGGTTTGATTTTAACTTAAAAAAAACAACACGAGACCAAACCAACCCAACATTATATATATAATTTTAAAAATTTATTTTATACATAAAAATATTTACTTTGACATTATTTTTAGATATTTCTTATACTTTTTCATAGTTTTTATCTTTTAATATATTATTTCAAGTTTGAAACTAAGAATTCTGAATGGTCCAATAAAGATTATAGTCCACAGATGTTGGTAATTATAATAAAGCTTAAATAAAAATTAAATTAATGCTAATGCAAAAAGAAAATTAATTCAACACTAAGAATGACGATAATATTAAATATTTGTTCTTTAGTTTTACATTGGTTTAGACAATTAAAATAAATAATCTAATTTTAATTTCCTTTAATATTTAGTCATGTAACTAATACTTATTGAACTTATTTTAGCATGATTTAGTATTTTTAAATTATGATCATTTTCATTATGACTGGTTAATTTGCAATATTTGTTTTACGTGATTTCATTATTATTATTTTTGTTGGATATTTTATTGTCATTAATCATATCATATTTTGTGTTATTTTTTTTAAGAAATATCTTAGATAGTTGTATGTTGGTAGGACTAAAGAAATATTTGAAGTACAAGTAAATTATATGTTTGTATGAATACTTTACCGGAAAAACCCGAAACAACCCGAAAAACCCAAAAAAATCCAAAAAAATCCGAGGTTGAAAAACCCGAGTTTTATTGGTTTGATTTGGTTTATAAATTTAAAAATCCAATACAAATGGTTTGATTTGATATTTGAAAAACCCGAACCAACCGACCATGTACACCCCTAAATTGTATATATATCTCGAATACATAGTTATACATCATCTATTTATACACTATTTTACACTATTTATACAATATGTATTATATATACAAATGGATATATTGTCTATGCATATCAATACATTACATATAAATATAACCATTTTATTGAAAATATTTTTATTTCCTGTACATATTGGTAAGTAACCCTTGTAATATATCACGTATTTAAGTTTTAATTATTCTATCAGTGTTACTTATTTTTATATTTCTATATGTAGTCTAGATAAATATGTACTGAAGAATGTCCCTTTGTTCAATAATACTTGTCCATTATTAACTTTACACATTTCTTAAGAAACTATAAATAAAAGAATAATTTTACTATATCACCCTTTGAATATACTCTCTCTGTCCCTAATTACTTGTCCAATTTTCCTTTTATAGTTGTCCCTAATTACTTGTCCATTTTGATAAATATTTTTTTTTCTTTTACTTATTATATCATCAATTAATTACTTTGAAAAAGGTAGAACTTCTTGAAAATCTTAAATTTTTAATTCATCCACTTCATAATTAATAGGTGTAAAATGATAAACTCGTTATGTCAATAATTATTTTCTTAATAGATGTGTCAATTCAAAAGTGGACAAGTAATTAGGGACAGAGGGAGTAATAAATACAATGTCTTGAAAATGTAACAAGGAAATGACTATAATTAACAATAAGGGTAAATTAGGAACCAAGTGTAAAATTATTCATTGATTTCATAAAGTGGATAAGTATTGTTGGACATCCTAAAATAGTATAGTGAACAACTATTATTGGACGGAGGGAGTAACTTTGTTTGGACGAAAATTCCTCTTATTTCCCAAAATAACTAATACTCCCTCCATTTCATATTAATTTAATTTTTGAGGCATTTTCCATTTTTCAAGACTACTTTTAGAGTGTTCTTCCAATTTTACCCTTCATTAGTTAGTATTGGAATTAGTGATTAATTAATATTTAGTTATTTTAATTATAAATTTGACAATAATTAATAAGGATAAAAATAGAAAACTAGGTTTAATTTATGTCTTAATCTACTTTTAAAAAAAAGAAGTGAAATACCTCAAAAATTAAATTAATATGAAATGGAGGATGTATTAATATAGAGATTTGCATGTCCTAGGGATAGAGCATATCCATCAATTTAATTTTCAACACACATTAAAGAACGAAATGATAGTGCCCCAACAGTGATGGAAAACCTAACTTAGTGCGGTACTGCCGAACATTTGGGACCATTTGATCAATATGGTTGTCAATACCCATTTTTTTTTTAAGATCTATGACATGTGATATTTGGCTATAAATACATGTATATATTGGTAATGACCTGAAGGTAATTTTTTTGGAAATTTTTGGAAAATTACTATTTTATCTTTTTCGATAATTGTTTTGAGTGATTTTTGATCAATTAACAAAGTAGGTTTTGAAATAAGTGGTGATTGAGGAATGATTTCAAGTCAGTTTTTGAATTGATTTTCACCGGTGACTTTCAAATTCTTCGGGTAACATGAATTTTCATGAATATCAAGATTTAACTCTAGTTTTTGGAAATGGACTTTTTGGTCAATTTGGCCTCAATTTTTAAAATATTTTATTAGATTGTGTTGATTCAGAGGTCCAACGAAAAAAAAAGGTTCAAGTACTGAATTGATTGATTTTGCATTTAAGGCAAGGAAACTTCTTGACCTTTAAGCATATAGAATATAGAATCTTAGCTTGATGTTATACAATTTTAACATTTAATTTGAATATTAAAATATATAATGAAATCAATAATACTAATTGATATAATAATTTATAGGACATATTTCTTCTTACCAAAAGCGGAGTTGTATATTTTTAAAACTTATTCCCTTAACTATGATCATTAAGAATATCTTTTTAGCGTGATACAATTGGACTTCTAAATTCAAATAGGACACATATCATTTATCTAAATATGCACTTGAAAAAATGAAAGAAAGATGTGGACATATGGTGAGGAGTCTAATATTTTTTCTGTCAAAATTTATATGACACAATTCAAATTTTGAAATTTTGAAATTTAAATTTTGATCGTGAATTTAAACATAGATATTTTAAAATTTTAGAAATAAAATTTAAATATTTAAAAACTCTATCGTAAATACTATAAATCAAAATAATTATCAACTTAAAATAATTTGCAAAAAATATATATAAAATATTAGGATCAACAATTGACCTCTTGTACCACATAAAATAATTACATGAATTGAAACGGAGATTGTAATTGTTACGGATTGTGTTATGTGATTTATGGGGTGACGTAGCAATATTCAACTACTATAATTTATGAAAAAGTTCATTTCCATTATTTGGTCAAGAAAAAAATGCACGGATCAAACCGTTCTAGCTAAGCTAGCAGCATAGCTTTTAGCTACTTTAGATATTAAAATATATAATAAAATTAATGATATTAATTGATATTATAATTTATACTAAATTTATTTTCTTACCAAAATAGGAAGGGTATATTTCAAAACGTATTTATTCAACTATGATTAATAAGATATTCGTCAACGTAAAAAAAATGATAAATATATACATACATATAATTAAAAGACAAAAATATGAACTTTATTTCTTCAATTTTATGCCTTAGGCAAGAAATGTTCTTAGTGGATGCAGGACTTGAGATTCTATACAAGATGAGCAAACGGACCGTAATACTTATCCACTCCATATAAAATGAAGCTTCTTAGGTTTACTTGATGTAAAGGTATTAGAGTATGTCTCTTTGTTTGCAACATTCAATTGCTCCTTCGAACATTTCCTCAAGGCCATACTTGTACTTGAATCCTGTCTCCAAAAGTCTTTTTATGTAAGGCTAGACCATTTAAGGTCTTTTGTACTTGTCCATGTATACCTACAAATAAATAACAACACATTAATCATTTCCCTCCATTGTAAAAATGTTTTTTTTTAAAAATAAATAAACAACTTTCATTTATATAAAAAATAAGAATTACAAAGCCTGTTATATTTAGAGTTGATGTTAAGTTTTGATGATTTAACAAAACTTAGGGAATTAACAAGGGACTAGATCTAGGAAAGACTCTTCTGGTATTGGGACAGATGATAGGGGGAATAAATGTCACGCCCCGAGCCTACACCTTGGGCGGGAATGACACTCGAGAACCATTGCTGGCCCCAAGCGAACCCTTGGCCTGACTTACCTACTCAGCGGAAGACTTAGACATAAGAAAGAGAATCCAAATACAAGATAACTCAACATGTGTCAAAACTAAACTCAAAATGTTTTAAGAAAATAAACATTTAACTTAGCCAAAGTGGAAACTCAAATATGAACATAAGTCAATAACAAGATAATGACGAATGAACTAACATCCGACTGACTGTCTATGAAGCCTCTAAAACAACTGAGATGGATGTCGGGACAAGCCCCACGACATCCTAATGAACTGATAATAATACTGAAAGCAATAAAAAGAGTCTTCCGAAATGCAAGGAGGCTCACCAACTGACTCTGGATTGCTCACTGGATCAACGATGCGCTGGATGCCGATCTTAGTTACATGTGTCTGCATCATAATAAGATGCAGGCCAACTGACATCAGTACATTGAATGTACGAGTATGCAAATTGGAATGCTAAACACAACATAGGCCTGAAAGGAAACTGAAGAACTTACCTGACTCAACTCAATTCAACATAACTGAACTCATTTCAATATAAAGCAGTTTAAAACAAGTGCAATATAAAGAAAAACTGTTTAAAACATGATGTCAACTCTGTGTGTATGCAAAGATACGCTAAAACTCTGAAATGTATGTAAAAATACAATAAACTGTGTATATAAGAATACAATTACTTCTGTGGGAGTTTCTCTAACCGACAACCATCACGTAAGAGCTATTGTGATGATATATCGTTTTGCCTCACACTGCCAGGGCCGTCCTATACCTTGCCGGGGGTATAGAACCAGAACTACTAAGTGTATCCACTAGTCTATGCTAAAAAACACTAAAGGAATCATCTAAAAAAGTATGACCCTTTTCTACCCATGATGGCTACATGTTTTATGGGGGTTGTGAGTTGTCTGAACTCTCCCCCATATCGTTGCTCAATAATATAGCTCTTATGTTTCAAAACATACTTCTTTCTGTGATTTGAAATAATTTCTCAAAAACATAGCTCAAAGGCTATCTTGGAAATCAAAGTTTCCTCTCTTGCTTCATTTAGAAAGCGATTACTCTTTTCTGAAAACTAGCTCAAAGGCTCTTTGGAAATCTCAGTTTTCGTTCTTATTTAAATGTGAAAACATTTTAAACTCTTTTGGAATAGATAGTCCCCATATACTTCTTTGAAGAAATGAACTTCAAACTTAATTTTTACTCAACTTGAACTTTAAGTCTTAAAACAAAGTTAAAAGCATTTGCAAAAGACTTCTTGAAAAGACTCTAAGAACTTCCTAGACTTGACTCTTGACTTTCCTTGAATTTGAATTTATGGATTCAAGGTTATGATTCATATTTCTGGATTATTTCTAGATGTATAGAAGTCATTTAGAGTAGTTAGAATCAATAGGAAGTGTTAAAACACTTTAGAAAGACTTAAACGGACTGAATGAGGAAAAACGACGATCTGGGTGCATCCTAGGCGCGCCGCGCCATCACCCACTTTCTGGGAATCCTTTTGGGTGCACTGCAGGGGCGCCGTCCCAGCCTCTCTGGCGCTATGGGGGCGCGACGTGCCTGGCCCTCCCCAGGTGTGTCTGACGAATTTTATCTCGTTTTCTGATCCTAAATCATTTTAATCCAATTCTTTTTCTCAATTTCACTTTAGATTCATGTACCCAAATCATATACACAAAATCTAACCCAAACAACTCAAGGAAACAACACTTTAACATCAAGAAACTCCTTAATCCCAATTCATATTCAAGAACGAAATCAATTGAAGAATAACTATCAAGAACATCAAATTCTCAATCATTTTAGGATGAAAATACGCTGAATTAAACACGCTTGGCGTGTGGGTGAACTAACCCAATGCTATGTGATATCAAATACCTTGTAGGGATCACCCCCGATGAAATCCACAAGCTAAACTCGGCGATCTTGACGAATCTTGCTTCTCTTCTCCTTTCTCCTCTTCTTTTCTCTTTTCTCCAAGCCCTAGCATATTTTGGTAAAAGCGTAAACTGATCTAATTCTGATTAGACCCTAACTTAACTACCAAAAACGAAATAAAATAAATGAGCAAGGAAAAGACCAAACTACCTTTTCAAAATCCGGATTGGACTTTCCTTATTCCAACAACTCGACTTCCAAAGGGCATAACTCACTCATACAAACTCGGAATCGTGCAAACTAAGCGGCGTTGGAAAGATCATTTCAAGAGATTTCCTACTATATCTGTAAGTAACTATAACTCATCTTGAGCTAGAAGTTATGTCCATTTGAAATTGGCCAAAAATCAACTTATTCTAACTTAACAAATTTCCAGATTTTTCATTCTTTCCAAAAATGACTATTTTCAAATATTAGCTTCTTCCTAGTTATTTCAATTTGAGAGATGTTACAATATCTCCCCCTTGGGAATATTCGTCCTCGAATGAGATTAATCTTACTAGGCTATGGGTGTAACATGCAACATTCAGTTCAAGCACACACAAGCAAATGCAAAACAACTGAAACGACCCCAAAAATGCCCGAAAATATGCTTCGGAAACACCTATAATTGTAATTTCCATATATCTCAAAATCCGTGCATGATTTTGGAAATTCGACTTCATATTCTTATTCAGGGGGTCAAATTGAGTGGGCGCTGGGTCTAACCCGAATTTTAGAGCAACCGTATCA
>JAJOOS010007994.1:0-16153 GCA_029582725.1 Solanum chiquidenum | reverse complement strand
AGTTACTGGATAGCTCGAACTGAACATGCAAACTGAGTATGCAACAATTAAACTAATATTGATGCATTAATAACTGAGGCATGTATAACTGAATAACTGAAATATCTTACCTAGCATGTGTAATTCAAGAACTAAAGAAATACATAGCTAGGGTTCTGGAATTCATGCAATAAACTGAATATTAACATACTAATGTGATTTGGATCATTCTAACAGCTAAGAACCCAATAATGCTAACATTCAAAAAACCCTATGTTTAGTCATAATAAGGGAATCAAGAAACTGACTGAATTCTAGGGACGTAATGGGTGAAAGGGACCCACTAGTGAAATCCCACATACCTGGTGACGAATTCCACGGAGAAATCTTTCGATTTTTAGGCTGGAACTGATGAAACCTTGTTGCGTTCTTGAACTAAGATTCTTGACCTCTTTTCTCTTCTTACGCTCTAATTTTTCTATGTTTTGATTAATGATTTGACTTAGGTAAGTTATAGTTATGTTTATAGGCTTAAACTAACTAAAACCTCATAATTTAAGGTCTAAACGACGTAGTTTAGGGGTCCAACAAAATAGGAAAAGACCAAAAGACCCCTGACTTAACTGTTGTCGGAGTGACGGATGGGACCTACGGGCCATCTACGGCCCGTAGATTGGGGTCGTAGGTCAACCTACAGTTCGTAGATTGGGGTTGTAGGTCAAGTCTACCCGATATGGCTTCACTAAAATGAGCATAACTTTTTACTCGGAGGTCGGATTTTAGCAAACTCGATGGCGTTGGAAAGAGGATTCAATTATCCATCATATCATAGGTCGTGGGAAACATAATTCCTTTTTTCTAGGAGTGATGACCATTTGAAGTTGACCCAATTAGCAATCCCCCCCTAATTGGCTGCTGGCCTTCACTAACGATCAGACCTATGGACCGTGGATCGAACGACAGTTCGTGCTGGTCGACCGTCATTCGCGTCAGAGGTTGGGTAAAGAGGGCCTTGATCCATGAACACAGACCATGGACCGTGGGTTTGTCTGTGGATCGAGACTTCGCCGATTTCCTAAGCTAGGTTTGGGGAGGGGTTGCAGTGGTGAACCATGGACCACCAGCACGGTCCGTGGTCTGACCTACGGTCCGTGGGTTGCACTTGCAACTTCTCAAAATCTGCATTTTGGTCTGTTTTGGATACGGGGTGTTATATTATCTCCCCCTTGGGACCATTCGTCCTCGAATAAAGACTAAACTAGCTGAGTATGGAGGGAAGAAACTGCAATCCCTACCACTAAGTACTAGAAACTGATATTTGACTGAACTTAGTTCCAAGATCTTGTAAATACGCTAAAAATGCAAGACTGACTAAAGGAACAAAATACTAAGACTGAATTAGCGCATGAATGACTGAAAAATAGAAGAGGAACTATTACCTCAAGCTGGAATGGAATCGTAAGGAAAGAGGTGAGGATACTTGGACTTCATGGCTGCTTCCGCCTCCCAAGTAGCTCCCTATACGGACTGACTCCTTCACAAAACCTAGACTGAAGCGACTTCTTTGTTTCTCAACCTTCTAACTTGACGATCGAGAATCTCAACTGGTACATCCTCATATGAGAGACTATCTTTCACGGCAACACTCTCTAATGGCACTATGGATGCTGGATCACCCACACACTTCTTCAAAAGTGAAATGTGAAAAACCGGATGCACTGCTGCTAATTCTGTTGGAAACTCAACTCATAAGCCACTTTACCAATCCTCTTCAGAATCTTGTAAGGTCCTACATATTGATGTTTGCGTAATCAAAGACACAACTTCCAGTACAAGTGTCTACGATCGTACAATAATATAATAACCCAACCAAGGGTTGGGGTCGTGTCCCAAGGGAGCGGTTTTGAGAATTAATAGAAAAATAAAATTTAGTTCTAACTAGTCGTAGATAAAGACATTAACGATTAAAAACATTGTAAATTCAAAAGGGGGAAATAAAAGTGTCAACTAACAATTTGGGGGTTTTGTCACAAGTATAGAAAAAACAACAAAAATAACAAAGAAATCAAGTATGGGGAAAAGTTCTTGGGGTGTGACCGCAATACAAGTTGAGATAAATAGTTGAGTACATGCTTTCGATGGGAAATTTGCAAGATAATAGTGACTAGGCTAAGCTTTAGATGGAAATAAGTTCCCTCTCGGGCAGCTTACCCCGTTTCAAATGCGTTCCTCTCAGACACCCATACGCCTTACCCCACTCACTCTCTCGAGCTGAGTGTTAGGATATGGGACTAGGGCTCACCCTCTCGAGCTGAACCTCATGTCGATCCACTCCTTAGGTCATCAGTCTAGTGGTCTTGGTTTCGCGACCTCCCTCTCGGACAAGTCGAAAACACATGGGTGGCTTTGTATTTGCAACTACAAACCCATTAAATTAAACCACAACCACTAGGTAAAATCACCAAAAATACATCTAACCTATCAACAAGCAAGACCCAACAATAATATCAACACATGTTTGTTAAATCACACCCCAAGAATGGGGGTTTTTAGCCACACATCAAGGAATAATAAAATACACTTAAAATGATAGTGAAATTAAATAGGTATAAGAAATTAAACCTTAATTTAAGAAAAGAAAGAAGAATGGAGAAGACCCACTTCCAACTTGGGGAAGATGAACTCCCTTCTTCAAGTCTCCCACAAAACCCTCTCCAAACTTGAGAGTAAAATAAAAGTACTAAAATTATATTATTTTAAAGCTGATATTAAAAATGTAATGCTAAAAACTCTTCCTAAACTATAACTCTCAACGAGTATTTATAGTTTTCAAAAATTTGTGCTACGGCGGATCACTCGACGACATTAGTCGGAATCGCCGATCAACTCAGTGATTTACCTTTTGGTGTAGTTCATCACCGTCTTGCATCATCCTTCGGCATTGTTGTTCTATGGGTCATTGGGCGACATAGTACAACTTCGTGAACCTTCTCGGCGATGCGCCGACTACTCCCTTTTTCCACCGGCTTGATCATTTCCTTCAGGGCTCAGCACACTGGAACAAAAGGCGAAGTGAGACCCTTCGGCGATTCGCCAAGTGAACTTGGCGATCCTCAGGCCTTCATTTTCTTGTTCTTTTCAGCCTTCTCGTTCCTTTTTGCTAAGTAGTGTCCATGCTTTCCTTCAAACTTTAAATAGCTGAAACTTAAAGGTTTTCATCATATATTAAGATAAAATAATCATTTGAGGACATAATTTCTATTAAAATATAGCCCTAAATGAGTCCAATTTGTGGACTCATCAACACCCCAGCTTAAACTTTTGCTTGTCCTCAAGCAAACTCAAGTTCAGCTGTTCAAAACGGGTGTCTCAAATAGTGCTACACAAGACTCAATCATGAATGTACACAACAAGATTTCAAACTACTTCTGCGAATATACAATTGTGTACTCAAAGATTCAAGTTGTGACACTCCATTAACGAAGATTCTCATGTTCATAATACTTTCTAGTAATGTAAGTTCAATGCTCAACGAAAGTATCTAAATTCCCTCACACAAAGAATGATTCCATATTCACACACAGAGGCTAATCAATTTAAGATCAGGAATCAGATGCAACTCTCACACTCAAAAAGAGGAACACAATGCATGACTTCACCCATAGGTTTGCCCTTATTTTCCAATCAACTTTCGGTTCGGCTTACTCAAGATCAAAAAGGTCTTTTTAAGGCTTGTAAAGGGGCTGAGTGCAAAGGTATGGTCATTTAGGCTTAGTGACTTCTTCATCCTCGTGAGATGTGGTGTTCTCAAAACGTCATTTTTCCTTCCTTTATCACTTTTTCTTCTAGTGCTTCTAAGTCATCCTTTCATTCACTCTCCATGTATTGCTTGGAAACCCAACTCCATTTGTACCTTTATTCAAAAATTATATACATTCTCTCTTCTTCTCTTTTTTTTTAGAAGGGTTTCCATTTTGTCTTGGAATACCATGGTTTAGAGAAACTTTTTCTTGCACTTCTTGACTTCTCCTTTTCCTTTTTTACCACACCCCCAACTTAGGCTTTTGTCCTAAGTTGGTTATTCACTAAACCACAAATCAAGAGGATATTATAGGTAGTGGGTCAAGTAAGGTCTAAGGTTCATCAAGGTCCTTCCAAAGAAAGGTAAGGCTCAAGGGGTGTTCAAAAGAGTTTCACACGCTCACGGGTAGGCCACAAAAGAGGTATATGTCAAATTTGGCTCACACTCTTTAAAGTTGCCTAAGACCATCTCAAGAGTACACCTTTCTAAATCAATCAGACTAATGGGCAAATTCTAGGTTTATTCATGCATAGTTCAAAGTAAGTTATTCACACAAGGCATCGACACTTAAGTCAAACAAGACTACACACTTTCACTAGTGTGCAATGGTCATTACAAGAGAATCAATTTGATAAATAGCTAATCACAACAAGATGCAAAGAGTTCACATATTGTCTATGCAACTTCATTTGGTCTCGTCGTAGCCGCACATTCATGTTCGTTCAATTAATAGCACTATTCAAGTCATCACTATTGAACGGAACTGAGACTTAAATTTTGTGAAAGAACAGTCACTTTCAACACAAGCGGTGGTGAAAATTTTCGAAAGACAATTTTTTTCCAGAAGGGTCAACATTTGCATCAATTAAAATAAAAAAGAGGAGTCATGAGCTCAAACATCCACGAAAGGGAATATATAACACAATTTAAAATAGACAACCCAAATATACACAAAAACACAAATATCCATCTCAAGCAAACAAGGTGGCCTCACCCCACCACAATTAAAAAGTATTTGTCTTCAAATTCAAATTAGATTGTTTAAAAGTAAAAGTGTAATAAGACAGAGGGGGAGGTAAAGAAATGTCTTGTCTATGAAGTCTCTCTCCCTGTCGGAGTCTCAGTGGTTGGTGTAGCAGTCTGTGCATGGGCATCAGTGCCCGGAGTAGCCTCAGGTGGAATAGCAATGCCAGATCCACTGGAAGCTGTTATGGATGTCTCAGTCGACGATGTCTGGATCATCGGTTGCACAACCACTCCTATAAGATCTGGCAAGTCTCTGAATATGCCTTATTCTCTGCTCTCATGTGTCTCCTCAGCATTCATAGATATCAACTCTTCCTCAGTCTCTACATCCGACTCTACATTTCCTGCATCATCCCTCTGTACATCTCTGGTGGTAGCTGGAGGAATCCCTGAGGTCTCAGGAGCATCCTCATCATCTGCTCTCTGCATCAGTATAGTGAAATCGGTAACCTTTAAATATGCTACATCATTCTTCAACTCTACTATTTTGGATTTTAATGCTGAAACCTCAGGTGTCTCCGCCTGTCTGTTCTCGCAAGCAGTGACTTTGGCAGTCAGATCATCAATCGTGATCCTAAGAGGGGTCATTGCAGTCAAGATGACACTATCAATCATCCCTATGATGGATCTCTCCAATCGCGTCGCCCTTACATCCGCTAAATAGGCTAGCCGCCCCATCTTTAAGATCATGACATGAGTGACCCTAGTAGGCTGAGAGGAAGATGAGGCACCTGGGGTCTGGGACGAAGGGGTGGGTATACCTGAAGACCCCGAGGCCTAAGTAGATGAAGGTTCTTCTGCTGGTAATGAGTCAACATCGACCTTTGGAGAATTATCTATTGGAGCTGCTCTCCTCCCCTCAGCCTCCTCTCGTGTGAACTTGGCGTCTATACGTCGGATATCAGTGGAGGAAGATAGGGTGACCTCTATATCGCTAGCAGGATCCCAGGGTATTCCTGCACGCCAGCATAACTCTGTGATCCAAACAGGAAAAGGTAGAGACGTTTGTGAATGTTTGGCTCTCATAGCCATCTCTTGTGAAACTAGCAATGCTAAGTCGATCCTCCTCCTAGCCATGATAGAACCAAGGCAAGCTGTCATAGGATGACAAAGAATGGACTCATTCTGGGATGGCATGATAGTACTGCTGATGAAGCCAAACCAGTACTGGGAGGCCATGTTCATATCTCTCTTCTCAATCGGAGCTCTTGCCCCCATCCACCTCTGTGTGGTGTTAGAGATCATTGGAGCTAACCAACCCTTTAAGTCATCCAGGGATGGAGCAATAGGCAAACCTTGGTAGGGAAGTACCGACGGCAGCGGTCGACCCAAATATAGTATTAATGTGCTCAATATGACACTCCACCTCCTTGCCTCAAACCATAACCGACTTCACCAGTCGGAACTCACCAGCCTTCTTCTTATTCTTTGGGACCAACTCTATATAGGCTATGTAGAATTCCCAGACCCAAGGAGGGATGTAAGGACCCCGTGGCCTAGTGAACTTTTCCAACTTGATATTTGAGTGTGTCAAGAACTTCAGCGTGCTTGCCTTCCAAACCCTCCACAGATAGTAGCTTTCCTTCTAGAATTGTTCGTAAGCCATTGCCTTTCAATCTGTTTAACAGCTCCGGTGGAGGAACTATGGGAGGTGCAGGAGTTACTGAGGGTGCTTGGGCTGGCACTGAGTCTGTAGTTGGAGGAGTGGCAGATGAGGGAGTACTAGCGGCTGTGTGCTGAAATCTGATCCGGAGTGCATCCCTTCGGTTAATCAAAGGTTGTTCATCCTCTAGTTCATCAAAATATGGCTCAATAGCAACTCTTTTTTTAGCTATATCTTTCTTTCTCTTACCTTTGTCTCTCGGTTGGAGGTTATCCCCTCTCCTCTTTGAAGGATTTGATCCTCCTTCATTGATTGTAATGCCTTTAGTCTTTTTCTGTGGTTGCTCAGTTAAGTTGGTGCGAACCATATCTGCAAAAGATGGAGGGAAGTTAAGGAAACATAATCATGCTCTAGTACAACAACTCTTGATGCAGAAAAACTCACCGATCCCGTCGGCGAGCTAAGTTTGGCTCGCCGATGAGGTTGACTAAGTAATTAAGGCAAGTCGTCAATAGGAAAGTCCTTTCAGCGAGTAAGGGTTTGTCAGCCGAAAGCTACAGTGCATAAGGGTTCAGGGGTAGCATACGAAAGGTGATTAATATTACTTTCGGTAAGTCGCCGAGTGCGTTCGGTGACCCATGGCTTCTCACCGAAAGTTACAGTCTCATCCAACTAGACCTGATATTAAGGGCGAGATGGAGACATTGGGCGAACCAACGAACGACTCGGCGAGTTCGACCCAACTCGCCGAATGGTTCAACGTGCCCATTTTCAATCCATATCCTCGAATAATATCCCGCAAACCCCGAAGCAAAATCAAAGCATGCAATAATGAAATTCAAATGGGACCCATACTACCCATCACCAATAAACACTAACATTTTCCCCGGACTTGCCGTATTTGGCCATATGATGATATTTGCTCTTAAGAACGATATCACCCTCTCTATCATTGAGAAAAAATTTGACATTTAGCACAAAGAAGGGCTACTCAGACTTCACCCAATCAATTAGAACAACATGTGATCACAACCCAACTCATTATAAAGCACATAGATTACGAGCATTCGGCAATCAGTCAACACAGGCAAGTTTTTGGAATTAAAGTATGCATATAATCATTCAAATCTTATCAGAGAGGACCAACACACATCACTAAGAGACAGTTATTGAAAATGAGTACAAAACTTTCAAATGTAATTATGGGAAAAGGAAACCAACCTTCAATGTTAATTAAATTAGATTTGAAAAGCTAGGCGATAAAGCATTCCAATCTCGAGCACAAATCCCAAACTAAAAAGCTAGAGTAATGCTGAATTAAAGAAAATGCTACCTTGGTGCGAGTTTAGGAGATTTTTGTGCGAGGGAAAGTGAAAGAAGTTGATGTTTTAAATCTTATGGCCATTATAACCGTCCAATTCGCGCTAGTATGGCGACAATAGTTGCGATCGCCAATCCACTCGGCGTATCGCCAAGTGGTCTCTTGTCCCGCCAATTGTTACAGACTTGCTAACTCCTTGGGGTCAAGATGGCGGTGTAAGTCAAAATCGCCGACCTGGTCACCGGTCCACTGACTGACCATTTTCTCGCCAATCTGTATTTTTCACCACTTTCCTCGTTCAAACCTGCACCACTAACACATCATTATTTATAAAAGTAAATTTAAGCATTTAAAACCTTGGGTTGCCTCCCAAGAAGATCCTTATTTAACGTCGTGGCTCGACGCGAGTCCTTACTCACTCCCCATTGGTTGGGTTGGCCCTAGTATTACTAGGTAACCCCAATAGTTCGTTTGAGTGAAGAGGAGGCACTGCATAATTCAGGAGTGTCCTGATCAGCTCGATCGATCTAGAATGAAAGCCAAACATTTGATTCAACACTTCGATACTCTCCTTCATTTCTTCCAACATTTGATCTTGTTCGGTGATCTTTTGGAGGGTAATTTGGAGTGTGTCCTCGACACGGTTGTTCTCCTTGCATCTAGATTTCTTCCTCTCATGAGGAGGTATGTACCTCCCTTGACTCTTGCACTGGTTTTTCACCTCTGTTATTTTGGTGGCTAACTCGCACAGCTGAGTTTCCAGTGCATGTAATGTGAAGTCCTTCTCGACTTGTTGCTGCATCTCAGCCGTGTGTCCAGTAGGCCCCTCAGCCATTCTCTAGGAATCTATCTACACCAGCAAACTTAAAGAAAACAAAACTAAAAATAAGGTTAGTAAACTACAACTACGAAGAACAATAATTCTACTAATCTAAGAATTCTCAAATAACACCACTCCCCGGTAGCGGTGCCATTTTGATGTTTCATAATCAACGACACAACTTCCAGTACAAGTGTCTATGATCATACAATAGTATAAAAACTCAACTTGGGGTTGGGGTCGTGTCCCAAGGGAGCGATTTTGAGAATTAATAGAAAAATAAAATTTAGTTTTAACTAGTCGTAGCTAAAGACATTAACGATTAAAAACATTATAAATTCAAAAAAGGGACACAAAAGTGTCAACTAACAATTTGGGGGTTTTGTCACAAGTATAGCAAAAATAACAAAAATAACAAAGAAATCAAGTATGGGGAAAAGTTCTTGCGATGTGACCGCAATACAAGTTGAGATAAATAGTTGGGTACATACTCTCGATGGGAAATTTGTAAGATAATAGTGACTAGGCAAAGCTTTAGATGGAAATAAGTTCCTTCTCGAGCAACTTACCCTGTTTCAAATGCATTCCTCTCGGACACCCATTTGCCGCGTGAAGACCTGCCTACGCCTTACCCCACTCACTCTCTCGAGCTAAGTGTTAGGATATGGGACTAGGGCTCACCTTCTCGGGCTGAACCTCATGTCGACCCACTCCTTAGGCCATCAGTCTAGTGGTCTTGGTTTCGCGACCTCCCTCTCGGACAAGCCGAAAACACATGGGTGGCTTTGTATTTGCAACTACAAACCCATTAAATTAAACCATAACCACTAGGTGAAATCACCATTAAAATTCATCTAACCTATCAGCAAGCAAGACCCAACAATAATATCAACAAAATTTTATTCTAATTAACTGTAGTTTGAGAAATTTGCAAATAGAATAAAATAATTTCTATGGGCGACACAAACGCGTCAAATATCGATGGGGTTTTTTCACAAGATCAAACAAAAACAGTAAAATATAAAGGAAATCAAATATGAGGAGGAGTTCTTGGGGTGTGACCGCAATACAAGTTGATATAAATAGTGGGGTACATGATTTTGATGGGAAATTTGCAAGATAATAGTGACTAGACTAAGCTTTAGATGGAAATAAGTTCCCACTCGGGCAACTTACCCCATTTCATATGTGTTCCTCTCGGAAACATATTTGCTGCATGAAGACCAGCCTACGCCTTACCCCACTCACTCTCTCGATCTGAGTGTTAGGATATGGGACTAGGGATCACCCTATCGTGTTGAACCTCATGTCGACCCACTCCTTAGGCCATCAGTCTAGTGGTCTTGGTTTCGCGACCTCCCTTTCGGGTAAGCCGAAAACACATGAGTGGCTTTGTATTTGCAACTACAAACCCATTAAATCAAACCACAACCACTAGGTGAAATCACCATTAAAATACATCTAACCTATCAGCAAGCAAGACCCAACAATAATATCAACACATATTTGCTAAATCACACCCCAAGAATGGAGGGTTTTAGCCACACATCAAGGAATAATAAAATACACTTAAAATGATAGTGAAATCAAATGGGTATAAGAAATTAAACCTTAATTTAAGCAAAGGAAGAAGAATGGAGAAGACCCACTTCCAACTTTGGGAAAATGAACTCCTTTCTTCAAGTTTCCCACAAAACCCTCTCCAAACTTGAGAGTAAAATAAAAGTACTAAAATTTATTGTTCTAAAGATGATACTAAAAATCTAATGCTAAAACCTCTTCCTAAACTATAACTCTCAATGAGTATTTATAGTTTTCAAAAATCTGTGTTGCGGCGGATCACTCGGCGACATTAGTCGGAATCATCGATCAACTCAGTGATTCACCTTTTGGTGTAGTTTATCGTCGTCTTGCACCATCCTTCGACATCGTTGTGCTCTGGGTCATTGGGCGACATAGTACTGCTTCGCGGATCTTCTCAGCGATTCACCGACTGCTCCTTTTTTCCATCGACTTGATCCTTTCCTTCAGGGTTCAACACACTGGAACAAAAGGCAAAGTGAGACCCTTCGGCGATTCGCCAAGTGAACCTGGCGATCCTCAGGTCTTCATTTTCTTGTTCTTTTCAGCCTTTTCATTCTTTTTTGGGAAGTAGTGTCCATGCTTTGCTTCAAACTTCAAATACCTGAGACTTAAAGGTTTTCATCAGATATTGAGATAAAATAAGCATTTGAGGACACAATTTCTATTAAAATATAGTCCTAAATGAGTCCAATTTGTAGACTCATTACATATCTAGGACTGATCTTTCCTTTTTTGCCAAATCTCATCACCCCTTTCATAAGTGACACTTTTAGGAAAACCCACTCATCAACTTGGAACTCTAATTCCCTTCTTCTCACATCTGCATAAAACTTCTGGCGACTCTAGGCAGTCTTAAGTTTATCTCTAATGAGTTGTATTTTCTCCATAGCATCATGGACTGAATCTGGTCCTATCAGGGCTGCTTCACCTACTTCAAACCAACAAACTAGAGATCTACATCTACGCCCATACAATGCCTCATAAGGGGTCATCTGAATGCTGGAATGGTAACTATTATTGTAGGCGAACTCAATAAGAGGAAGGTGAACATCCCAACTCCCCTTGAAATTAATCACACAAGCTCTTAACATGTCCTCTAAGGTCTGAATGGTACGCTCTGTCTGGTCATCCGTCTGGAGATGAAATGTTGTGCTAAGATTAACCTGAGTACCTAGACCTTTTTGAAATGACTTCCAGAAATGAGAGGTAAATTGAGGACCTCGAGATGATAGACAAAGGAACCCCATGCAACCGCACAATCTCATTAATGTAAAGCTTGGCGTAATCCTCTGCCGAATCTGTAGTCTTGACCGCCAAAAAGTGAGAAGACTTAGTAACTATATCAACAATCACCAAAATAGAGTCACGATGTTTGTGAGTACGAGGTAAACCTATGATGAAGTCCATGTTGATCACTTCCCACTTCCAAGTACGAATGTCAATCTCTTAAGTCATACCTCTTGGTTTCTGATGTTCTACCTTGACATGCTGGCAATTGGGGAACTTAGCCACAAAGTCTGCTATATCTATTTTCTTACCATTCTACCAATAGACTTCCCACATATCGCGGTACATCTTAGTGGCACCTGGATGAATAGAATATCTGGAGTTTGGGCCTCTGCAAGAATATGTTGTCTCAATTCACCCACATCAGGAACACACAATCTACCCTGATAACGAAGTACACCATCTCCTCCTTAGGATAAAATCTCCACTCTCTGATTGTGGACTGCACCCTTAAGTTCAAGCAAGATTGGATCACTGTCTTGCTTTTCCTTAACCTCTACTACCAAAGAAGATTCTGCCCATTCTGAACCGTTACACCACCATCTGATATGCTCATAAGACGAACTCCTAGGCGAGCAAGTATGTGAACATCCCTTGGTAGCTCCTTTCTTTCTTCCTCAGCATGTGCTACACTACCCATGGATAATCTGCTAAGAGCATCTGCTACTACATTTGCCTTACCTAGATGGCAATGCACGCTCATATCATAATCTTTGAGGAACTCAAGCCACCCTCTCTGGCGAAGATTCAACTCTTTCTGGGTGAATACATACTAGAGGCTCTTATGGTCCGTGAACACATCTACATGAACACCATACAAGTAGTGTCTCCAAATCTTCAGTGCAAACATCACTTCTGCAAGATTGAGGTCATAAGTCGGATAATTCTTCTCATGTACCTTAAGTTGTCTAGAAGCATAAGTTATAACCATATCTTGATGCATTAACACACAACCTCGATCGACCCTGGATGCATCACAATAGATCACATAACCATTTGAACCCTCTGGTAGAGTCAAGACAGGAGCTGTAGTCAACCTAGTTTTTAATTCTGCGAAGATTTTCTCACAATCCTCTGACCATCGAAACTTGACCATCTTCTGAGTCAACCTAGTCAATGGTGAGGTTATGGATGAAATCCTTCCATGAATCTCCTGTAATAACCCGCTAGACCTAAGAAACTTCTGATATCTGTAGCAGAGGTAGGTTTGGGCCATTATTTTACTGCTTCTATCTTCTGGGAATCTACTCGAATTCCTTCACTAGATATAATATGCCTAAGGAAAGCAACTGATTATAACCAAAACTCGCACTTGTTAAATTTTGCAAATAACTGGCGATCTTTAAGAGTTTACAGAACAACTCTCAAATGACTCGCATGTTCTTCCTCATTCCTAGAGTAAATGAGGATATCATCAATAAAGATGATAACGAACAAGTCCAAGTATTGCTTAAACACTTTGTTCATCAAATCCATGAAACATGTAGGAGCATTGGTTAGTCTAAATGACATGACTACAAATTCATAATGACCATACTGAGTTCTGAAGGCTGTCTTCTAAATGCCACTATCTCTGACTTTAAGCTGATGATAACCCGATTTGAGGTCTATCTTTGAGAAATGGCTAGCACCCTGAAGTTGGTCAAACAAGTCATCAATCCTGGGGATGGGATACTTATTCTTGATTGTGACCTTGTTCAATTGCCTATAGTCAATACACATTCTGAGAGAACCATCTTTATTCTTTACGAACAACACTGTTGCACCCCATAGCGAAATACTAGGTCTGATGAAGTCCTTATCTAGAAGGTCTTTCAACTGCTCTTTAAATTCCTTAAGCTCAGTTAAAACCATGTAAGGCGGAATAGAGATAGGTTGGGCATCTGGAAGGAGATCAATTCCAAAGTCGACTTCCCTTTCGGGAGGAACTCCGGGAAGATCTTCTGAAAGCACTTTTGGGAACTCATTAACCACAGGAACTGACTCAAGAGTTGCGGTTTCGGAGCTTGAATCCTTAACCCAAACTAGATGATAGAGATAACCCTTAGAGATCATCTTTTTGGCCTTAAGGTAAGAAATGAATTGACCCATAGACGTTAAGCTACTACCCTTCCATTCTAAGATTGGTTTGTCTGGAAACTGAAAATGAACAATCCTAGTTCTACAATCGACTGAGGCATAACATGAATGTAACCAATACATGCCTAGAATGACATCGAAGTCTACCATTTCTAACTCTACAAGATCTGCTGAGGTGACTTTCTAGGAGACTGTGACAGGGTAATTTATGTATACCCATCTAGCTATAACTGGGTCACTCACTGGAGTAGAGACTGAGAAGGGTTCTGGGAGAGTTTCTGGACTAACACTGAATTTGACCGCTATAAAAGGAGTTACAAATGACAAAGTAGCTCATGGATCTAACAATGCATAAACGTCATGATCAAAAACTTACAACGTACCAGTGACTACATCAGGAGAATCTTCCTGATCTTGGCGAGCCTGAAGAACATACAACTTATTCTAGCGTTGTCTTCCACCTGTACTAAATGTGTTACCCTACTGAGTCAGACGACCTGATGGTGCTGCTGAAGTTGTAGACTGAGCTCTACCATTATTACCTCATTGACCCTGTCTAGAAGGACAATCCCTCAACCTGTGACCAGTCTGACCACACCCAAAACATCTTTTTTTTTCCTGCAAGACACTCTCCCGGATGGTTCTTACCACACTTAGGGCAAGTTGGGTAGGTTTTGGTGCCTAATATACTACCTTGAGACTTAGAGCCTGATGCTCCACCTTTTTTATTATTCCGAAACTTGGAGGATGGAACACTGGCTGATAAAGGTGCCGGAGTCGAAGACTTCTACTGAAACTGTGAGCGATTTCCACCACCTAATTTCTGTTGGGAATACTCATAGTTGCATGTTCTTGCTTTCTTACTCTCATTAGCATGTTCCCTAAGCTTATCACCATCAACCTACTGAGCGTGAGTCATGAGCCTAGAGATGTTCATGTCTCCCAACAACATAGCATTCCTGCACTCTATCTTCACTAAGTCTGACACTCCATACAGAAACTTATTCATCTGAGCCCTGGAATCAGCAACTATGTGAGGAGCATAGCTGGAGAGTTGGTTAAACTTAAGCCCATACTCTTGGACCGTCATGTCACCCTGCCTTATGTTCATAAATTCCTGGGCCTTTTGCTTCTCTCAACTCTATGGGGAAAAGTCTGTCCAGAAAGGTTTTGCTGAAACAATCCCAAGTAATAGGAGTTGTGTTTGTACCCTTGTTCTCCTTCCACTGAGTATACCAGATATGAGCTACATCTTTCAGTTGATACGATGCTAACACAACCCGGTCATTCCCAGTTACCTACATCACTTCAAAGATCTTCTTGATCTCATCCAAGAAATTTTGGGGATCCTCACCAGTGTGCTATCCTAAGAACTCAGGAGGATTCATCCTAAAAAAGTCACGGACCCTCGATACTGCTGATCCACCATTTGCATTCACATGAGCTTGAACCCGCTGATTGTTCTGGTTGGCCACACTCGAAGTCAACATTTGGATGGCATTCCTCAATTCAGCATTTGAGACTTCTTGTTCTGGGACTGGAGGGGCTGTGTTTTCATTCCTGGCATTCATATTCCTGGCGTTATCTCTACGGGGAGGCATGATCACTGAAACATAGAACGTCGAGTTAGAATAGAATTAGATCATACTTTACGCACGATAAGAGTAACAAGAAAATGAAGTTTTCCTAATTCACTTTGTAGCCTCCCTCTCATTAGATGTGGTGCACTTCATACCCATGAAAAAGAACTCTACTTAGTGCGACTTTTCAGACATCCTAGAACTCTTAAACCTAATGCTCTGATTCCAAGATTGTCACGCCTCGAGGCTACCCCTAGACGCGGACACGAGACCAAGGATCACCAAGCTAACCCTACTGGTATGCCATGAGCATACTAATAACAATAATAACTTATGTGAAAGCTAATCATAAGTAAATCTGAAATGATGGGGGATACCCATATACTAAAACTAAATATATCAAATCTGAGAGTTTAATACAGGAGAAATATCAAACTCAAATACTAAGTTGAATCTACCTATGTCTGAAAATAGCTTCTAAACTTACTAGAAATGTTGGGACATGCCCCAACTAAGTCTATCAAAACTGAAACTAAAGGACTAAAAATACTGAAAAGAAACTCATGACTATTGTCCTCAGAAAATGATGACTCACCACTGATTCTGCTGACTAAAGATCGGGAACCGATCTAAGCATGATCTAGATGCTGAGAACCTGAACCTACATCACGAGAAGATGTAGCACATGTATGCGTCAGTACTTGAAAGGTACTAAGCATGTAGGATAGAGTAAAGATGAAATAACATATAACTGAACAAAGCAATAAAGCAATGAAATAATCTGAACATGATATAGATGATGAAATACTGAACATGACTAATCTGAATAAAATGACCCAGTTATAACATGTTGAGACTGAATATTGAAACATGGTCAATACAATGGAGTCTGACTGAACTGTGGGAGCTACTAATAACCAAAACTAAAACCACATGAGCTAAATGTGGAGTCCGATGTATACGCCCCATCGAGAGGACCCAATATACCCTGCCAGAGGTATAGAGGCATGCTGGCGTGATCACTGAAATGATGCCCACAGAGAGGACTTACAACCTACGTGGCTAGTAGTTC
>JAJOOS010007993.1:0-15646 GCA_029582725.1 Solanum chiquidenum | reverse complement strand
AATTAAAATAGAATAACTTCATGAACCCTTTCGACAGATAATATATGTCATATATATAAGATCATAGTATATCCATCATTAATTTATATTTATAGAATGATAAAATATAATTATAATAAAATAAGAAATATTTTCATTTTAAATTTTTTCTTGAATTGAAGTAAGATAAACATTTGCTAATTTAATTTTTTTTATTAGAAATAGAATATGTTGAAAAGAAAATAAATAATATATTTATTTGAAAAAATGAGCAGTTTTTACCCAAAATAACAATAAGGGCATTTTTGGACCAAAATATTGATGGAGAGGGCATTTTTGGACCAAACTATAAACGGAGGGCATTTTTGTTCCTTTCGCATAGTTTAAGGGCATTTTTGACATTTAAGTTTTATATATTAATAGAGTAAAACAAATATGTTTATAGAAGAATCAAATTACTGGTCAAGTATAATAAATAGATGTAATATCTTGATAAGATATGCATTTATTGGTAATTTGATTAAGTATTAATATGATATTTATTATACAACCAATAAGTTAGACCAATAAACTTTAAAACTGATCCGACCTGATCAATACACACCTTAGATCCCGGATATAGTTTTAAAATGTTACAATCCATTTTTTTTTGTGTGTGTTTAGGAATGTCAATCAATTTTGTTTACCGAAGTTGGAGATTACTTTCTCAAAATCTAATATCCAAAACTATTAGATATTCACTCCCCGAGTCTAATAATCATCAAATTGTCGTTCATTACTATACATAAACATAATCTTCATAAGAAATTCATAAGCTTCACGACCATCTATATAATAAATTTCTATTTCTATACATTTTGTTACTCTATTTTTATTTCCGCACTTGCTATTTCTTTATGCGAGTGGTAATCTTCTACAATAAACTAGTGATAAATTAATAAAAGAGAAGTTAATTTATAATTTGAACAAGAATTTCAAACCCAAACCTCTATTATAAACCAAAACAAATTGTTTCAATCAACCACTTTGAATAATTAATTATAAATCAGTATGATTTGCAATTAATCCATTTGATTATAGACCACCACCTTTTATGCTTGTTGAATTTGACAAGTCTTTACAAATTTAAAAGTGGTGAAGTATATATATACTAAATTGGTCAGTGTATAATAATATCAACATGTTAGTTAATCTGCAATCAACCTAAAGAGTAAAGAATATAGATCACAAGCACTAAAATATGGTTAAAAAAGGTAATCATTAAATAAATTAAATTATGAGATACACCATATTTCAAATAATATAATACTATTTGTTTTATCATATAGAAGTTCACATTAATTGGGCACATGATCAAAATGATTTTAGGTATGTTAATAGTTATTGTTATGGAGAAAGTGATCAATCAAATATTTGAAGCTAAAAATAAAATATCATATAAGTCAGATCTTACTAAGTCAGATCTTACTATAGTTATTCTTATTTAAATTGATCCTTCATGTTATATTATGTTAAATATTCTCTATAATATTATTTTACTATAGCAATAAAAAAAAATATTATAAAAGAGATTCGTAATTCTAGACTGAAGGATGAAAATTATAATGAATATAGAACTTAAGACAAAACAAACTTGACAGAAATATCTAAGGGTGTGGTCTAATGATCAATGAAGTAAATTGAAAACCATCAAGTTACAAGGTGATTTCTTCTCATTAATTTGTCTTAACTTTGGCGAACAAAATAACTTGATACTTGTTGCTAATAAAAGACGACAAATATCTTATGAAATTAATCCAACCACCACATTTAAAAAAAAAATTAGGCAAGAAAAAGTAAACATCTAGAAGTTGAAAATACAACAAGAAAATAAGAGAATACCTGAGAGTGGTTTTTCCATTTTTCTAGGGGAAAAAAAACAATTTCATAATCATCAACAAAGAAATGGAGGTGTGAAGTGGGCATTTTGTTAATTTTAAAAACAACAATTCATGGCAAATGGAAATGTTAGTTTCAAGGACTTATTATTCAACACAATTAAACTAATTAAAGGTTAAATGCACTTGATTGAATAACACAAAGATGAAAATCACAACATAACAATAATTTGGGGACTAAAACTGCTACATAGTTTCTCAAAAGGCAACATAACCAACAACAAATGACGTTCATCGATATCATGATAACATTATTGAGTATTTATTCGATCCAAATCAAAATCAATCGATAAAACATATTTTTAAGTTGGACTAACTAGTAACTTTAAATTGAATCTTGAAACTGAGCTCTGATTAAAATGTAATTAGATATCTGTATCTAATTGCACCACAAAATCATGAGGTCCAAAAGAAGAAGCCATGATGAAACCTTTGTGCTGTGGAAGTTCACTTATTTTTTTCAAGTCTTGTTGAGTGAGTGACCAATCAAATATTTGAAGATTTTCTTTCATTCTTTCCTTGTTGAGACTTTTTACAACAGGACTCACCCCTTGCTCATAAATCCACCTTAATGCTACCTGTATATAAGAGACAAATTTAAAATTTAATTTTATTTATTTTTGTAATCGCAAAAATGTTTGTTTTTAAATTCACAAAATTATTTAACATTATGAACCAATAGAGTAGAAGAATTTTTACATAAAAGATAAATACATATATCTGGTTATCATTTGTGGAATTAATATTCTTAAAAATAAGATTGACAACTTGCTATGTATAATAGGTTAAATTCCTACTAATTTAACATTTCCAAAAACTACAAAAAAAAGAAAAAAAAAAGGTCAGATGGAATTTCTCTCCCTCTCTGTTTTTACCTTTTTCCTCGATAGTCGTGTTGGGCCCCAAATCATTCGAATTTATGTTCGTAAGGCTTATTGAATGGAAATTCTCTCCAATATATTTTTTTCATATTCAGAACTTAAACTTGAATTTTTTTTTTGAGAGTGAAGAGATCTTATTTATCCTTCTACATTCTTTATTAGTCGAACGATGATTTAACCAGCTAACTTTTTTAATAAAGAAAACTCGAGGACATAGTTAACCTCTCACTATAAGAGCAATTTACTGGGACCAAAAGGGGAAATATTGAATGTTGAAAGACTAAACCCTCGACTGATAATATCGAGAAGGTTAGTGTCCTCGTTAGAAAGAATAAAAATAGAAAAGACCATATTATATTATCTGTATGACTTATTACAATTAAAATATAATTCGAGACAAAAGCAAACTAGACAAGAAAAAAGGAACCAACAAGAAGAATACCTGAGCAGTGGTTTTCCCTTTGGATTTAGCAATTTGAGTTAATACATCACATTCCATAACTCTATTGTGACCCCAAATTGTATTATATGCACCCAAGGGAGAATAAGCAGTTATGTAAATTCCCTTTGCATTACAAAATTCCCTTAGTTCCTTTTGTTGCCAAATTGGATTCATCTCCACCTCAACAAAACAAAATTAGACATCTATCAGACAAACTTAAATAGTGACCTTTTGAAATGTAAAGATAATTCTAGAGCGATCAGAGGCAGATTCAGAATTTTAAGTCAGTTGGGATATATATAAGTGCTATTATATATATTATTGAGAAAATTAACTTACTTGATTGACGGCAGGAGGAATTTTAGCAACGGAAAGAAGTTCCTCAAGTTTTTTGCGAGAGAAATTACTAACACCAATTCCCTTAGTGAGTCCAAGATTTTTGCATTCTTCCATACCTTTCCACACACCCTTAATATCCAATGGATGAATCATTTCTTTTGGAACTGGAAATTTTTGTATTTTTTCACTTACTCTTAAAGGGTGGTGAATTAAATACATATCCACATAGTCCAATTGCAATTCTCTAAATAAAAAATAACAATTAAACACAAAATTAAATTTGTGAATTTAAATATATCGATTAGATAGATTTTGGAATACATATGAACATTTATTTGCTACAAAATTTTAGATAATTCACAACGTTTTGAATCGAAAATAGAAAAATTGAGTAATGGTTATTTTGAAATGTACTAATTATGTCTTAAACAAGTTAATTACACTAAATGATTCAATTTTAGATACATCATAGGTATTTTAAAATCAATATTTATACCCTTGTACAGAAAAAATCTACTTTGTCAGAGATATATTGATACATAAGTATATAAAAAAATAAATTAAAATCATAAATGTGTATATGAATTCAATTTCAGATACATCCTCTATATTTTAAAATCGAACACTTATAAAAATTCTGCACTTACATATCCCCCCTACCCCTACCCCATGAGATATATCCATAAAAATAAATTAAAATTACAGATGTAATTTTTTTCTTAATTAAAAGGTACATGGATTTGATTTTAAAATATAGAGGAGGTATTCAAAACTGAAATATATACATATACATCTCTCTCTCTCTATATATATATATGAAGAATTCAATGTAATTAATTAAAAAAAAATTACTTTTGACTCTAGAAACAATAATGTTGCCACATAAATCGAAACGGTATAATATAAAACCCTTACCTAAGACTGAGTTTACAAGCCCCAACAATTTGGTCACGTTGAGCAAAAGTGCACCATAACTTTGTAGTAATAAAAAGTTCATCCCTTGACTTAATAAAGCCAAGATGAATAGCCTCAATAATGGCTTCTCCTAGAGGCTTTTCCGATTGATAAATAAACGCCGTATCGAAATGACGATAACCAGCTTTAATGGCCTCTAATAGGGCGGATTTCATCGTCTCCAATGGGTCCGCCCCCGGCCGAGATGAAAGAACAGTTCCCATGCCAATTGCCGGCATGGGCTTGTCACAATTGTTCAATGTCACTTGTTGCATTTTTATTTTTTGTTTGAAATATTTTGATCATATGATATAAACCTAAAATTTGAGAGAGGAAAGAACACTTATTTATAGGTAGAGTCAAGATCGTATTAATAAGATTTAACGCCTAAAGTCAAACTTCACTTTCAAAAAAGTAAAAAAATTATTTAAATAAGAGGGAGAAGATATGAAATTTAAGTTTTATACATTAATAGTGTAAAAAAATATTTATAGAAGAATCAAATTACTGATTAAGTAATAAAGAGATGTAATATCTTGATATGCATTTATTGGTGATTTGATTAAGTAATTATATGATATTTATTGTAGTTTGAAATTTTTTCACATATTGTTCCAATTTTGGAGTGATCTTTATTTATTTTATTTTTCTAAAATTGGTAATCTTTAATTTTTGCACATGTTTTTTATTTGATTTGATGCAGATTTGTGGGTCAAAATATCTTTAACTATAATTTAATTTTGCAAGGTAAAAGTTTAGGTCCAACTTGTGTAATATCTAATTCGCAAGGCTGAAGTTAAGAGAATTTTTTCATTGTTCTCGCAAAAGTTTAGAGAACTAAAAAGCATAATTTTGTGAGTTCTGAAACTAAATTTATGTCTTTCGCCTTGTGATATTCTTTTTTTTCTAATTGTCAGGGTTATTTTCAGTCACAATTTTATTAGATGAAGGACAAAAATTAAAGACCAATCAAAAATAGGAGATAGCATATTTTATATGATTAACTTAATTTAATAATTAAATAAAATCATGCACATTATATTTTTAAAATAAAATAAAATATCTAATTGAAATACTTTATTAAAAGTTCCTAACAAATTTAGAAGACTAATTATATATTAAGCCATTTTTACCTCACCTAAATATATTCATATAAAAGTATCTTTAAATTTTAATGAGCCTATTATTAATTTTGCTGGCCAAACCCTATACGGCAAATAAGGCAAGTTGGCCGTATAGAGTGAGTCCAAAACAAGTTTTGGCACATTTCTATTTCTATTTTGAGCTGATCTTTTATTTTATTTAGTCGCTCAAATTTAATCTTTTATTTTATTTATTCGCTTAAATTTATGATTTTAAAATTTTGTCTGTATTGCTATGGACCAAAATAGTTTTAGCTATGACTTAAATTCGTTGGACGCAACTAATTTCGCAGATCAAACTTTTTAGAAAATATTTCGCCTTAAGCCTTTATCTTAAGGCATAACTTCTGATACTAAACTTATTTTTAGAAAATATCTTTTATTACTGAACTTATGTTTTGGGGGTATAAGTTCTGTCGTTGATCATGTGGGATAACTTGTGCCACTGAACTTATGCCGTATGACAAAAGTAGGTCCAAACCTTGGCTAATTAATTATGTACCAATTCCATATTTAATCAACGTGTACTATAGTAGAATGCTTTTTATAAACGATAAAATGTAAAAGGGGCCGTTTGGCCATTTTTCACTTTAAAAATTGAAATTATATTTCACCATAAATACATACTGAAGTTCTTATCATAAAGAGAGAGAAAATAGAGTGAAAAAGGTAAAAACAACGTCCAAAGGCAAAAGTAGGAAAGTATGAAATATCTTTGAAGTAAAAATGTATAAGCCCAAAATTTGGAGCATTCAAAATGGGCCTGTTAAAACCAGACCCAAAATGAGGGTTGAAATGGGCTTGTTAATTTTGGACCCTTATATACAAGATTCTAGTCGTGAGCACTCTCTCAATATAGACGATAACAAATTGAGCAACTTTCACATATAGCAAACACAAAATTTATATTTGTATGCTATAGCAAAATTTGCATAATTGAGCTCCATAACAAACATATATATGTATAATTCGCTATACATATACAAATGAAAGTTATGCCTATTTCGCTATACACATATACAAAAGAAGCAACTGTATAATTCGCTGGCTCCTCTTCAGATTTGTATAATCTCGCTGGCAGGCCAATTGTATAAATTGTTGTTAGCCTCTAGTTTGTATAAATCGTTGACAACCTCTCAATTCAATTTTATGCATTTGTATATCTGTATAAAATTTGAATTTGTATACAATTGAATCAAAATAAAATGTTTGTATATCAAATATCGCTCTCTCTTTCGCTTTATACAAACATAAATGATACATTATATTTTGTATAATCTGTGTTTGTATAAAACGAGAAAGAGAGAAAGGCAAAAGAGAACTGGGCAGAGGAATATTTGTATTGTATAATTATATGTATATATGACGAAGATATATGTATTTGCATGTGTATACAATTTTCTCTTGCTTTATCCAAACAGAAACGCAATTTATACATTTCTGTTGTATAAATCGAGAGAGGGAGAGTGGCGAGAGAGAATTTGAGGGAGAGAGACGATTGGCAAACAGTTTGCTACGGAGCACAAATAAATCAAACGGTAGCTACTTTATTTATTTTACATTATTAGTTTGCCATTCTGTACAATTATCTCTAACAATTACTATCTCCGTCCACTTTTAATTGTCATAGTTTTCCTTTTTTAGAGTCAAACTATAAAAAAAAACTTTGACTAACATATTATGATGTATTTTTTCATCATATTGATATGCAAAAAGTTGTAATTTATAGTATTTTTCGTATAATTTTTGAATATCTATTTTTTTCGTTTAAAATATCGAATTAATGTAGTCTAATTTAACTTTAAAATTAATCAAATTGACTTTTGAAAAGCGCAACATGACAAATAAAAATGGACGGAGGGAGTACTTGACATATACGTAAACATACCATCTAAGTATATTTTAGGTATTAATTTTAATACTTACAACATATACTTTATATGTCCTTCATACAGTTTATATGCATATACAATTCGAAAAACACAAATAGAATGTTTGGTTTGATTTCTCGAGTGAGAAATATTACAAATTATAAGCTAGAGAGGAACACAAGAAACAAAGTGCACATGAATGGATATGTGCATCAACAAGGATTATGATAGAGTGGTAGCTGATAAGTACTCCTTTATCTTTAACTAAAAGTACTTTTGAGTTCGATCAAAATCAAAATTCATCAGTAATCAAGTGATGAAAAATGCATTATTCCAATTATTTAATTTAGAGTGAATATGGAACTCATGTAAGTATTTGTGTAGTGACAAAAAAAACCATCAAAGAAATAGTGAAGAGTCACAAAAAGGTGTTGGGGGGAGGGGGGGCATCACCAAATCATTTGCATTTGCTTTTTTTTTTTTGTGAAAAGAAAAAAAATATAGTCAAAGTGGAATGTGACATATCAACTGTACAAAGGCATGCTATAAAACAATTTTTGGTTTCACTTCTAATTAATATTCTTTTACTTTGCATAAAAAGCCCCACCCATTATCACCATAATAATGCTTCCCAAAATTAAGAGAAGTATGAGATAAATAATACTATTTTTTTAAAAAAAATCAAACAAAAAACAAACATATAGTCATTTCAATTATTAAAAGTTGCAATTAACCAATAAAATCATGCTTATTAGAATAGGGATAAGGATGATCAAGTTTTGACCATGACAAAGTTTGAATTATATTGTCTAGTTGTAATTTATTTGTTTACTTAGAACAGAAACTAGTTTCCTAATTAATTATCATACAATAGAAATGTTTGATTACATAAAAATTGATCTTTTGAGAATTGGTGGCTTATCTCCCATTGCATGTATAATAGCCTTAAGTCCGAGTGTGGGGTTTGGCCCTACGTAATCACATTAGTACGTAATTGAATTTGAACAGATCATAAATGTGGCGGTTCAACATGCGTAACATATAATGATTCATGATTCGTGTAAACATACGATAAATAAACCACAAAAGTCATAAAAGATGTCTAACAATACATATACTCATGATACTTTTCTAACTCATAATTTAATTGAGTTACAAATGAGTTTCAACTAATTACAAAAGTTTAAGAAGTTACAAGAGATAGAATTGTCAAATAGACAATGATACTATTCAATTCTTTAAAGTTACTATATTTTCCATGACAAGATTTATGTAGGATCCGTTAAATCAATAATAATTGCAGCGTGATAAAGATTCTTTTTAAGTCAAACAACTTTCAACTTTTTCTTATTTTTATATTTTTACTATAAGTTTTATTTTCCCATTTATCTTTATAAAAAAGAAGAAGAAGATATTATCATAATATGCCAATGAGTTAACTAACACTGCCTTTACATTGACCATTAATAAAAATTGGGAGTTTTTTTTAAAAATTTAATAATGTGAGTTTCTATCACTTTTATATAGTAAAAATAAAGAAAAGTATTTTTACCCTTTTAACTATTCACAAGCCATGCGCATTGAACATTAAAAATATTAATTTTTCAATCATTAAACAGGAGTACTAAATCTTAATAAGGTTCACTTCTAATTTGGTTTTTTTGTTACCATTCATATTTTATTTAAAGATGCTATGCTTTAATTATTCAATTAAAAGTTCAACGAAAGTGAATTATATTACTAGCTGATATTTTTTAATATCAATCAAACTTGTTATTACTACTAGAAATAATATTTTTTCCACCGCGAATTAGTGAGAAAATTGTATTATAGAATATAATTTTTCTATTCATCTCCTATTGAACTAGCTTACTGAAAAAACATATGGTGGAAAATTGATTATCACTGCAATAGTGGAAAACTTCCTAATTTTCGATATGAAAATATTATTATTTTACTTTTATCACCAATTAAAAAAAAAACATCTGTAAAAATAAAATCTCCAAAATTAATTTCTCTCATCATTTCTGTATTGTTCTAAAATAAAGCAAGTGTCGTGCGATTTAGTTTGTAATGTGAATTCATTGAAGTTCTACAATTTTTATTATTGCTATTGCGGAATAATTTTTCTATTCTATTTTGAGAGGAATTAATCTAAAATATCTTAACTATAACGGAGGAATTGAACTCTTTAATTGAAAGTCAATATATATACTCTTTTACGTAAAGAAGATCGACAGTGCAATTTTTGTAGATTTAAGAAGATTTTGTGTGGAAAAACCCACTCATAAATCCAATCATTTTATTTTATTAAAAGGTCCACTAAATACAATTTTTGTAATAATAAATATCATAATGATTAAATGGATAGGATGTGGTAACACTTTTCAAACGGTCAAAATATAATCTAACTTTATATATATTCACACCATAAATTATATATTAAAAGTATGAATGATATATATATATATATATATATATGTTAGATAGTAGGACCTTCAAGAAAGTAATTAGACTTTAGGTTACGTAAGATAAATAATATTGAAAATATTTGTATAATTTTCACTTCTCTTAATAATTTTTAAAAAACTTTAATGATATCATTAGTTGAAAATTTTATAAGATCACTTAAGATGGAAAATGTAACTATCTTAATAATTCTTTATGAATCGACTTACATGAAACTTATCTTTTGTGTGATTTCATAATTCTTATTTTTTATTAGAAAAAGATCAAATTAATTTGTCTATTTGCTATTCATGTGACTATTGGTCTAAAATGAATATTCTTGTGGTTTTAAAAAAAAATAGTTTTTCAAGTGATCATAACATAATCTTAATGAGAAGGTAATTCGATCCTTTCTTTTATAAAAATAATAATAATTGAACACGTGAAAAGTTTATTCGTATTAAATTTGTAACGACCTGTTCCCGTCGTTATAGAAAAGTCAACGGAGAAATTTTTTTGGGCCGAAAAACTTTTTCGTAGTAACTTGAAATTTTCCAACCTAGTCCAGATTTGGACGAATTCGGAGTCAGTGAGATCTAGGATAATATGGTAACAAATGGGAGATCTAATTATGAATTTGATCACATGAGTAGATAGCAAAGACATTAAGGAACCCATACGACTTTACAGAATCGAATTTGGGCGAGTAGAACTCCCAAAAATGATCTTAGCGTGGACAAATATTTTGTGAGTGTCATAGGATGAAGGTGTGTTGTGAAATGGGGGTTTGGAACTCAGTCGCGACTTAAGTCAGAAATAAACCCCAAAAACGTCATTATTATGCAAGTTTCATTTTTTAAAGCTAGGAGACGACCCCAGGCGAGTTCTTGACAGTTTTCCACGACTCTTGGTGATAAAGGTAAGGTTTTCGCTCCCCAATTCCATGTTTTGATCCATAGAACGTAGAATCTTGATTGTATGTCGTTGGGGGAGGGTTTTGAACGATTTTGGATGGTGGGAAAATCCCTAGTTGCACCTTAGGATCATAATTTGGGTCTTGGGTTATTGATTTTATCATAATCTGGGTAAATTAGACCTTAAATATTGATCCCCGTATTGAATTTTTTGTTTGTAGACCTAAAGCAAGCAGAAAGAATCTGAAAAGGGAAGAATCAAGTTTCTTAGAAGGATTCAAGCTTTGTTCGAGGTAGGTAATGATTGTGATTTCATGTTGGTGACTACTTCATTATAATGCATATATGTATGCGAATGTTGCATTATTGATCACACTAATTGTAAATGAGGATGATTGAATAATAGTATGCCATGAATCATGACTTGATTGTATGATTATGAGAATGTACATTGTGATTGTGATTGTGGCTTGTTGAATGGATCGGGTGCCACGTTCCGACGTATATATGAGATCGGGTGTCACGTCCGGTACACTAACTTGGATCGGGTACCATGTACCGATACACTAATAGTTTGGGTATGGGTTCCGTGAGAAGACCAATGACTTGACATATACGTATATCTTTGAGATTGTGAAATTGTACGTTGTTTGTAAGTGATAATTGATATTGTATATGTTCGGTGTATGCATGTTTATTATGTTGTAATGACTTATATATGTTTCACTAATTGGGATAGACGTGTGATTCTACCAGTACACTGTGGTTGTGTACTGATACCGTACTTGCTCTTTCTTTGTTGAGTACAAGGCATCTTCATGCGGCTACTGAAAAACCTCGTTTAGAAGACCATCGATCGATTCGAATTCAAGGGTGAGCCAACTCTTTCAGGCTGCCATGAGTTCTCGTTATATTTAGTCCATTATTCTTCGGACTTAAACTAGTACTTTAGATTTTCTTATGTTTTATTGGCGTGTACCCATTTCCTCTAGATTTATAGAGTTTTTGTTCATTGACTTTCAGGTTCTATGGAATAATTTCCGCAATGTTTTATTAGTTATTGTTAGATCTTTTTGAGTTTATGGGAACTCTCTTTGACTCTTGCATTTAAACCTGCTTCCGCATTTTTAAATGTCTAGTAAGTGATTAAGTGGTGTAGTTCTTGGGTTAGCTAATTAGTATTAATGGTTCTCCCACCGAAGGGTTAGTGTGGGTACCAATCACAACGGTCTGGATCGTGACAAAGTTGGTATCAGAGCCATAGGTTCGTTGATCTCATTGTACCAAAACGAGTCTAGTAGAGTCTTGTGGAATGATACAGAGACTTTTGCACTTTTCTTCAAGAGGCTATAGGACTTTAGGAAAAACTCATTTCTTTCTACTCCTTTCGTGCTATGACTTGGATCCAATTGGTATCTAGGTGATACAAATTGGTATCTGAACTTCTTTACTCTATTTCGCATCTGGTTAGTGATTGAGTTGTAGAAGTGGAAACAACAACATCAGCAATAGAAAATGTGTCATTGGAAATAAGTATGTTTCCCTGATTCACTATGAGCATGTAATGACTAGCTAGAGACAAACATGAGGTTTTTATTATGTTCTTAAGGTTGAAACCTTCATTTTTTATGGGTACTGAATCTGAAGATTCTTATGATTTTCTTGTTGATTGTCATGAGTTGCTTCATAAGATGGATAAGGTAGAGTGATTTGGTGTTGAGTTTATAATATACCAGTTCAAGTGAGATATCAAAATGTGGTGGTGGTCTCATGTTGAGTGTCGACTAGTAAATGCACTACTCATGACTTAGGAGACATTTTATAGCTTTCTTTATGGAGAAGTATATACCCTGAACTTGAGGGATATGAAGAGAGATGAGTTCCTAAATATAGAGAAACATAATATAATTGTTGCAGCCTTTAAGGCAAAGATTTTGTGTTTTATCCAATTATGGTACTCCACGTTGCTTCAGTCTAAAAGAGAGAATTTGTCGCTTTATGAAGGGATTAAGGTCAGATTTGCAGATCCAAGCTTATAGGTGACAACATTCAAGAAGTTTTGTAAGGGACGGCTAGTTAATGAACATGGTTCCTTGATAGAGTTTTGATACATTGACTTTCAGGTTCTAGGGAATAATTTCACAATGTTTTGTTAGTCGTTGTTAGATCTTTTGGAGTTTATGGGAACTCTCTATTTGACTCTTGCATTTAAATCTGCTTCAGTATCTTTAAATGCCTAGTAAGTGATTAAGTTGTGTAGTTCTTGGGTTTAGCTAATTAGTATTAATGGTTCTCCCACCGAGATGTTAGTGTGGGTGTCAATCACGACAGTCTGGATCGTGACAAAATTAAACGATACTTATATCATGTGCAATTCTCAAGCTTATTACATTATCACAAATTCACAATTTATAGTTTTTTCTTGTCCTCTTTTGCCTTCTATAACTAGTTACCTCCAAAGTAAAAGATTATTGTTTTCTTGTACTTGTATACTCCTCTCTAATTATAAGTATAATGATACAACCCTAAGTATGTTTAATTAAGGAGTTTACATTATTGTGATATCAAAAACCTAAAGATCCTATTGTTGAGTACGTTCTAACATTTTTCAATCAATTTATTGTTGAGTTTCTACTAATAGTGGCAAAATCAAACCCAATTCACTCAGCTCGTTCAATTCATTTAAGTTTGGATGGGTTACTGACCCATCAATTCATTAGCCTAACCCATTAAAAATTGTGTTAATATCATATAACTCGAATTGACTCGTGAGAAATCGTGTCAAAATATTTTAATTTTTTTTCTTCAATTTGATATGTTTTATATTGGCTATAGTCATAATAAAGAAAAAATGATTTTATTAGGTACTAAAATAGTTTAAAAGAACAAATAAAATAATTAAGCTTAGTAAACATTGTGTTGGGTTTGATCTTGACCCATTTTATAACCCATTGGCAATTACCTAACCCATTTCAGCCCAAAAAAAATTTGGATTAGATTAAGTCTTGACCTGATTATTGTGATCTTAACCCTTTATGACCTGCCCATATTTGATATTTGTGAGCTAGGTTAATTAAGGGTTCAAACCTGATGCCCTTTTACATGTTGTAATTAAACATTATGAATGAGTAAAGGCTATAAAAATATAATTAAGGAATTTGAAAAATTGCCTTCATAGTTTTCAAAGAGATAAAAATCTATAATATATTTTATAATAATAAGAAATAATCAACGATATAAAGAATCATTTTTACAACTAACTATAAGACACTTGATTTAATCTAACTTTTCATTTTGACAATATTACTCATATAAATAAGACACTTAATTTAATTCAAACTTCAATTCCTATGTTATCTTTTGTGATTTTATATAAAACACTTGTATTTCTTTCTAACTTTTTGCTCTTGATGAATACTAGAACCATTTTAGTGAGACATCTTGATGCTCAGGCTGGAGAATCTTATCTCTCAATTTATGAGAAATTTTTGTGACTAGGAATTGACTGAAATTCAATTCTTATGGAGGATTGTGCCTATATTCTCCATAATATTGCTAAAAATATCACTATATTTTTAATAATATCACTTTCAAGGAGTTTCATAAAAGGGAAGGATTTTGTCTATTGACTTTATCATACGAGGAAGGATTTTATCCGTTGACTTTATCATACAAGTCAACTTATAAAGAATTATTCCATCGATAAAAAAGTATATATTTTCATAAACCTATTTTTTGTTGCTTAATGTTGGCAAATTAATCTACTCCTATTCATGAAAAAATTAATATCACAATCTTGGAGATAGGTTGTTATGATTTACGATTTTAGATATGTAACCTAATATTAAGCTAAAACATTCTCTTCATATCAGACCTCTTTCTCAACATTAAAAAATTAATCAATTCCTATTTTGAATTTTTGAAATAATTCCTAATCTTTTCTGATTACTATCTTTTGACAAGGACCATATACATCTTGTTACCAATTGCACTTATATCTTAACCTTATATATAATTCTAAAAGTCTACTAAGAATGTTTATAGATCACTTTCATATCAATAATTTCACTAAATAATTCTAAGATATTTGTTGAATCATGTGTCGAGAATGCTAGTTCTTAGTTACAATCATTGTGATTTAAATAACTTTGAATTGCTTCAAAATAATATTTTATTTTTGAATTTGAATTTGAAGTTTATAACTACTTAACCCCTCTCAATTCAAAATTACAATGGTAGTTAACTTTATCTTGATAATGACGTGCATTTTTTAAATTATGGTATCACTTTGACACATATACCTGATTTTGGGATAGTCGTTTAAATTGTAATTAAGTTTATTTTCTATAATATATAAATATACCATAATTTGAAATTATTTCATACAAGTTATAAAAAAATGTATTTGAAGTTTGGCAAATTTTAGATATTTTTTGTCCAAAATGTAGCCTTGTTAAGAACAAACATCAAATATTTTTATTGAAATTATGATCTTGAAATACCAAACTTCAGACATATTATGACTATACTTTGAGACATTTTGACGCGAATTTGATCATGCATATATATGGTTACTCACTTCAAGCATTTTAATGTGAAGTTCTTATTCTTTGAATTTCAACTATCCATCACACGATTCAACACCTAAATTTGTCTAAAATGTAAAATGTAAGTTTTAAATATCATAAAGAACAAAATTCATTGTTAGAATAACAACAAATCTAACAATTCATTTTGCA
>JAJOOS010007992.1:0-20127 GCA_029582725.1 Solanum chiquidenum | reverse complement strand
AGTACTCTTTTCAAGATTAAGTGGGACCAACAAGGGTAAAAGAGGAATTATACCTTTAAATACTTACCAAATAAGGAAATGTGACATTCTTTTTGGGACTGACCAAAAAGGAAATGTTGCCACATAAAATGGGACGGAGGGAGTATGTTTCTTTTAGTATCATAGTATCACTAAACTATTCTTATTTTCCTCCAAAGAAAACTCCTCTCTCCTAATGGGATGTCATGCCACATTATTCTTTCTTTTCAACAATACAATAAAAGTTTGTTTAATATCTTTATAAACTATAATCAACTTCTTTTAAGTATTCAATTGAAGTATTTACCCCGTTCTTGAATTTTATAAAATGTAATCAAATTTTAAATTAAAATTAACTAATATTTATTATTTATTTGTCAATATTTTTAAAACTTAATTATCTTATTTAATTAAATGCATTGAATTAATATTATTATACACGATTTTTTTTGTCTTGATAATAGTCCGTTGAACTATTATCAAGGCAAATCTTTATTTTTAATTATTTTACCTGGGACACAAATCAAATACTTCATTTGATTCAACTTATTTTTCATTTTTTTAATACATCTAAAAATATCTCTTTTTTCTTTTTTAACAATTTTTAAATTTCATTTTGTCACATACACATGTTTAAGACACAAAATTAAAAGATATTTTAGTAAACTTATGTTTAATTTATTCTTTTAAACTTCGTGCCAAATCAAAATAAAGAAAGTAATAAATAAATTATTATAAAATACAAATATGAACATAAAATTTAATTCATGATTAATCTATGCATTTCGTACTCGTGCAGTGCATGGATATTATAGAAGTTGATAAGGACAAATATATTGATTCGAATTTCAAATGTATCTTTGTGTTTTATTTTAAATTCAAATTTATGCTAATTAAAAAAAAATATCTTCTTATAAGTAATAGAAACTTGAGCAACCTAAACTGTGGGAGTGGCTCTAGTGCCGGCCAAACCCACTCAGAAAAACGAGTACCTACGAACAATCTCTTAGGGGAATACCTGCTACCCTAGTCTATGTCCTTACCTTAGGCTCAACCTTAGCCTTGATCTCAATTTCCAGCTCTTTCTCAATAAGTGGATCCTGGGGTGGGGATGGGGTCGCTCCTATTGGTGTGTTCACATTCTGAGCTCCACCTCTGGTGGGTGTTGTCCCTCTTCCACGTCCTTGCGTTGTGGGCTCAGTCGCTGGCTCCGTTGCTAGAGCTACCACTCTTGCTCCATTGCATCTAGTATTAACCATCTGCATACAAAAGTATGAACGAGATTCAATATCAATTTGGATTAGCACATATCAATTGGAATCACGTCATAGCACGAAGAAAGAAAGGAAATTTTCTAAAGTTTTGTAGCCTCTAGCAGAAAGTACAAATGTCTCTGTACCGTTCAACATGACTGTGCTAGACTAGTTTTGGTATGACGAGATCAATGAACCTAGGGCTCTGATACCACGTTTGTTACGATCTAGACCATTGTGAGTGACACTCACCCTAAACAAACCGGCGGGAGATCAACCATCTAACCCGAACCAACCCAATACCATTTAAACAAATTAGTCTAAATATATATATATATATAATAAGGGAAATAGTTTAAATATAAAAGAATTGAGTTCCCATAAATTCAACCCAATAATCTAAAAATAACCATTGCGAAAATATCCATAAGAACTGAAAGTTACCATACCAAAACTGTAAACAAATCCAAAATGGGGGTGCAACCCCAAAATTAAACATAACTCAGTCAATAGTCCATGTTCGAGCAAAAGGACAAGAAAACATAGAGGAATCTTTGGAAGCCTGAAAGACAAAGCTCACCCTTGGACTTGAAATGAGATGTCTCTCAACTGATGTCTCGAATTAGCCTATAGAAGATTCACTACACTCAACAAAAAAAGAAATAAGTGCGGTATCAATACACAAAACACCATATATTAGTAGGTTCACGCGGCCAGTCTAACATACACATATAAGTAGTTCAATAGAAATCATAAGGCATTATACAATATAGCGACAAACATCAATCACACTTAAACTCTCAATAACATGACATGAAAACCACAAGCTAGAACTAACCAATGCATAACATGTCTTAATTACATAATCATAATGTAAAACTGGTCCTCTCATGGAACCTCAAACACATATTTGGTCCTCTCATAGAACCCAACCCCAACTACAGTATCACACCAGACATGGTATTTGAGCCAACCGTCAATAATCATACCAGACAAGGTGTCTGAGCCAACAAACAATGTCATGTATTGACGTGGTATCCGATCCAACCAACAAGCACACCAAGCATGCATAATCACATTACACTATAGCATGCATCAACACATAGCACAATGAATAAGACTACATGAACCTACAATTTACTATAACTAGTTCATTTCACCTGCTTCCTATTACTTATTGCACAATATGACACTATAAGCAATAAACATGCACTATAAGCAATAAACATGCACTATAAGCATAACCTGGAAGAATACAACCATCACCTACTTCTAATCAAGACCCTTGAAAATTTTAAATAGCCCGAGTTTTCCCTTTGCGAAGTGCCTTGTCTTGTTCAAGGTCTAAAATAAGCAACATAAACAATTATCAATCAATAATGGCCTAATAATTTACCAGAATTACTAACAAATTCCAACCTTGGCGAAAATGTGATCATCTTCCCCAACTTAGGGCTCCTTCCCACGATGAATGCATGCTCAAAACCTCCCCCCTCCCCGCCCCCCGCCCCCCAATGTTAACCACCTAGTTTCTAAGGCCTAAGAAATAATTAACAAGATTAGGGAGTTGAATTCTTACCTTTACTAGTGATTTTCGTGGAAAAATTAATGCAGGCTGCCTAAAATCGTCCTTCTCTGTTTTCAAGAATAAAAATATAGAAAATAGGGGTTTTGGGCAGGTTTTTGCATAAAATCTCAATTCGGCTCGCTATAGCGGCCCCTGTCTCGCTATAACGTCGCTATAGCGACACTTACCTTGCTATAGTGGTCTGCACACTCTGCTATATCGAGGTGCCTTCCACTATAACAAGGTCGATGAAAGTTCTGCGACCTCAACTTGTAAAAAGGCCCTTTTTACAAAACAAACTCTTTCCTTGACGTCTACTAATATCCTTCATGCCAAGTTTAATTTCGGGAGTTCTACTAACTCGAATTCAATTTCGAAAGGCCTTATGGATTCCTTAATGTCTTGGCTACAAGTATACATTAGTCAAATCTTAAAAAAGACCCCACTCTTCCTCAGATGGCCCTAGACCTCACCTAACCCAAATTTCATCTAAGGCTAGCCTAGCCATGAATTTTCAAGTTACTACCCAAAAAGTTTTTTGTTCCAAATTTCTGTCCAATAGACCTATTCATAACGACCGAGTCAGGTTGTTACGAAGTAGTAACTTGAAAGTAGAAATAATCAACCATGTGCAGAAAAGCAGTTTAAAGGAGAGACACAATAAATGAATCATGGACACCCGATCTCGTAGTATAGAAGTAGTTTTTAAACAGAATGTTGTTGGATCATATGATATATTGAGATGTTAAGAAAATATTGATGTAAGAAAACGAGTATATGAGTATTTGAGAATGGAAAACCAAAACTATGTTAAGGTAAAACATCTTGCTTTCTGTAAGATTATCAATTGGATGTTGTTATAATTTACAAAAAAAGAACTCAAAAAAGATAAATACAATTACATGCCTGATATGTGTGTGTGTGTATATATATATATATATCCTACTATTTAAAAAATAAATAAAAACAGCTCCATTTAAATTATATTTCAAGCTTTTTTAGGAAAAGTTTTCTCAAACAACTAAAGATTATTTGCAAATAATAACCAAACACAATTCTAACTTCAAAAATTTCAAAGAAAGTGAACAATATTTGTACTAGTATATGAGATCTAGTTTATGACGTTATGTGTCTATCTATTTGAGCTATTAGATTTTTAGAGGAAATTTTATTGTATGTTTCGGATAAATTAGTCGACTTGAGTTATTTTTCTAGTGTTTTGAAATTGTGGGTATAAAGCCGTATAGAAAAAGTATATTTAAATTCTAAATATTCTTTGTAATAATATGGCCAAACACAACTGCAGCTCCTACTTTAAAAATTCAAATAAAGTGATTTTTCTTTCATGATCAAACTCCCATTAAATTTAGATTTATTTTTGGGCCTGGTCTGGGTTTGGGCCAGTCCAATTACTTTGTAGGACTTAATTTTGTTTTCAATATATCTGGCTCACAAGGCAAAAAATTTAATTAAAAAAAAAACAATTCACAATTTTTAAAATAGCAAAAACAATTTACTTCTTAATTATCTTAACACAACTGTCTATTAAATGTATAGGTTTGAAAATAATAACATGTCCACATCTCTTTCTGTTTTCACTAATTTGTTTGGTAGTGTGCTATTAAAAGAGGATTATTTATGATACATGAAAAAAGATTCTATTTTAAAAATAAAAATAAAAATAAAAATAAAATTTTAATTTAATTAAAAATCTCCCCTTCATTCATTTTTACTTGAACAATTTAAACTTTATACACCCATTAAAAATAATAATGAATAGGAGTATTTTACTACAATACCCATATATAATAATTGATATTCAGTCAATAAAAAGTTAATGCTAACGATAAAACTTATTTTTTTAATTTTGAATTCTCCCTCTGTCTCTATTTACTTATCCATTTTTGGCTTGATACACTTGTTAAGAAGATAACAATTGACGTAGTCAGTTTACCATTTTACCCATATTAATTGATAGAATTCCAAAATCAATTTACTCATTTCTATCTTTTTCAAAAACATTAACTTTCTGAATAAATTGAGGGTATAATATATAGGTAAAAAATATTGTCTTTTCTTGATTTTTGAATAACGACAAATAAAAATGGACAAGTAATTAAAAAATAAAAATTGAACAAGTAAAAAGGGATAATAAATAAAAAAGTTAAAGTGTAGTTATAATATAATTGACAAATTAGAGTAAAAACGAAAAATTAAAAGTAGAAAGAAAATGAAAATGAGTGTGTATTAATATAATGTTGACTAAGAGAGTGAGCCATAAATAACCGTTATAAAATGCAGGAAAAACAGAAATAGATATAATCTGATTTAAATGCTGTCTCTTCTCCTCAAAAATGGCGCCTCTTCGAAATGTTAATTTTTTGACTATAAATAAACTAGTCCCCTTTCATTTCTTCTTCACACAACTCTTCAGAAATGGAGAAAAATCAAATGATTTCTCCTTCATTTCTTCCTTTATACGATTACCAATCCCCTCCAATCTCCGATGATGAATTTAAACGATTTCATACAATTGATCGAAAACTTTATGGGAAGTTGCTTAATGTTCTAGGGCGTGAACCTGCTGAATCGATGAAAGTTATGGCGTTTTTTCATTGGATTGAAGGAGTTGCAAAGGATCGCTACTTTGTGGCTAACCTTTTTGATTTTTCATCTCAATTGCTTAACAAAATTGTGGATGAGGCTTTAATGTGTGTGAAATGCACGGAGGATGATAAGTTTACTGGATATGATTATCCTGAGATTTTTTTGATTCCTAATATTTTGAGGCGGAATTTTACTCTCAAATACTTTTATGATAATCGGTCAAGTGCTATTCGCGGTATAACTCATTCTCTTAAGACTGTTTGTTTTAGGGCTTTTGATGATATACATGTTGTTAAACAGCCAAATTATTATACTAGGTCAACTTTGTTCGAAACACCAAACGATGTTATCAACAACCCTAGTCCTTATGCCCCAATTGGTGGTGCTCGTGATGGTGATGGTGATGGTAGTGGTAATCTTATAGAATCTATAATACCTAGTGAGAACATGATCGAAGAACTAGGAACCGTTAATAGTAGTAGAATGATGTCACTTATCAACCCTAGCCATTTCTATAGCGGTGCATCCAACATAGAAGCTACTAGAATTAATGTATCAGGGGTGGGTGGATCGAGTCTAGAAGAATTACCTAGGGTGGCTACTAGAATGGTGCCAATGAATTCTTCTCTTGTACCAAGTGCTAGCGCGGAATATGCAAGGGTGGCTAATAGAATGGTGCCAGTCATGAGTTCTAGTCATGTACCAAGTGTGGGTGCATCAAACATAGAAGAATATGCAAGGGCAGCAACTAGGATGGTGCCAATGAGCCCTAACCAGGTACCAAGTGTACTGGGACCGGTTGTTGGTGCATCAAACATAGATGATCAATTAGCAAGGGGAGCAACTACAATGGTGCCAATGAACCCTAACCTTGTACCAAGTCATGTGAGTGCATCAAACATAGGGGAATTAGCAAGGGTTGCTGCTACTAGGATGCTGCCAATGAACCTTGTACCAAGTCATGTGAGTGCATCAAACCTAGAAGAATTAGCAAGGGCTGCTTCTACTAGGATGGTGCCAATGAACCCTAGTCATGTACCAAGTGTGGGTGCCGCGGGTGTTGGTGCATCAAACATAGATGAATATGCAAGGGCAGCTGCTACTAGGATGGTGCCAATGAACCCTAGCCATGTACCAAGCGCGGGTGGTGAGATGCTTTTACGTTATCCATATGGTGTTCCAAATCAAATGGTACAATATGTGCCACCTTATTTTTATCCTCGATATGGTTCTTCAAGTGGAAGTGGAGTTTTTATTCCTCAAATACTGCCTACTCCTTATAGTTATCATCATGACATTGATGGTATGAACATGGATATTTCTGAAATGTTTAAGAACAACTTGAACTTTCTTGATGATGAGACTGAAGTTGCTCCTGAAGATAGGACTGTCTTCTTGACATTCTCCAAGGGCTATCCAATTAGTGAAGCTGAAGTCAAGGAATTCTTCACTAGGTAACTTATCTTTTCATTTATTTATAATCATCTAACACTTAACTTGGATTTGATCTCCTTATGTATCCCTCTATTAAGTTTAATTAATTTGTTAATCAAATATAAAAAAAAACACTTGTGGTGGTTAGCTTAATACCTATTTTAGCGGATCCTTGTAATAGAATGATTAAGGGATAAATTAAGCAACATATCCGCTCCCTCATTTTATTACATTTTAGGTTATGCTTAAATTAAACCTCTCCCCTCATTAAATAGAACATCATTACTTATATTCATTGATGTGTTTACATTATTACTTGTCTTAATTCGCGATAGATGGTTAGATCTTTGATGATATATTATAAGTCTTGAAACCAATTGCAAGTGCGGAAGGTATTTACTGTTTCAGAGAAGCCAATCAAGTAGCTGATAGTTTGACTATAAATGTTTGATTGTTGTCATGTACTGATTCAGAAACAACCTCTCTCTACCTCCACGAGGTAATGATGATGTGTGATGGTGGCCTTATGATTATATTTTAATTGTGTTGTAGGAAATTTGGAGATGATGTTGAAGCTGTTTACATGCAAGAGGTTGCGGAGGATGAGCAAGCATTGTATGCGCGGCTTGTGACTCGCTCTCCTGCTCTCCTTGAGGCTATTGTAGATGGTGGAAAAGCAAAGTACAACATCAATGGGAAGCATGTCTGGGCAAGAAAATATATCAAGAAGCAAAACCCTAAGATCATGTTTCTGGGACAAAGTAGTTCTTCAGTTCCATCCACTTCACCCTAATGTTAATGTGCCAGTGTGCTAACTTGAGGGGTCAGGGTTTTAAGATGTAACTTTGTTGTAACTTTACTATTATGCTTGTCGTTGTTGTAATCTGGATTCTGAATCTGCCTTTATGTGTTGTTTCGAATAAAACGAAAACCTTTTAACATGCCTAACTATATATATATTTTATTATTGTATACAAATATATAGGAGGGTGGCCAACTAAAACAAAAGTCCCTTTTGTGTATGATTAGTAAGCAAATATTATTTCAAGAGCGTTTATATGTTATTTAACAAAACGTTATGGAGATGGGTAGGCATGGAGAGTGACGGTTAAGGGTGGTGTGGGTGGAATGGTCAAGGGGTAAAGGTTGGGGGGATTGTGTGGGTGGGGAGAGATATATACAATTATAAACTTGGATTATGATGACTTATGCAACTTGTTTTCCTACTTTCATAGAGAAGTCATTTTCCTCACTTTAAGGAGCTTGTTTTCCTAGAAAAAAATATTTTCCAATCCTTTTGATGAACCAAAAATAGAAAAATTGAAAAGCATTTTCTGAAAGTGAGTCTCCTTCATCTTTCCAAGCTACAAAGGGTGCTAATACTATTTCATTCACGTTTGATCGTTTTCTATCTTGATTGTGTTAGTGTTTGTCCTTATTTAATGGCGGAGTAAATATTTTTCAGTATATGGGGTTTAAAATATAAAGAAGTAAGCATATAAAAAGAGTCAAATAAATTTAACATCTACTATGTAAAACGAAAAAAAATATAAATTCTTAACCCTAAACGTTGCATTGTTTCACATTAATTTCACAGAAATTCATTTCATGAAATTTATTTTATTCTTATTCTTCAAATGTCACAAGTTTTTCAGTGTTAGGAATTATTTGACATTTTCATTAATGTTGGCAAATAAAAGTGATAATACTTGTCGACGATTTTTGTCAAATCATGTCACCATATTTAGTTGCGACATGAAAATATTTTTTTATCTAGTCTGGTATATATCTTACTATATAAAGCTGGACAAACTTGACACCTCCTTTTGGGCATGATTTAAAAAAAATAAAATCCTTTTCTTCCTTTTCTTTTAAGCCTTTTTTCTTTTACTATTTATTCCATTTAGAGGTAGGGGATGGCATTTCAGTGTATGAAACAGTTCAGTACTCAACTAAATAGAATTGTGCATATCTTATTAAGTCTTCTTCGCAATATGAAAAGGTTATTGGATAGGTATTTCTATTGCTTTAGACTGCATTTTCTCTTCTTAGTTCATTCAATCAACAATACAAAAATTACTTGAAAACAAACTTTGATCCATATACCATCATATGTACTCCAATTTATTTAAATAATACTCAAAGTCGATATTATTAAAAATATTTAATCGTTCTTTCAAGAAAATAAATCTTAGATATGTAAAACGTGTGTTAAAAAGGGAAAATAAAAAGTGAACCTGAAAAATTATTTATCTCTGAATGTGAAAAAATAATAATTAAATTAACAGAAATAAGTATTTTTAAAAATGAATTGATGGTGGAATTTTCTTATCCACTGTCGACGGATAGTAGTTAATTATCATTAGATCTAATGTCGCTAAAGCTTTAGAGATATTTTATGAAGAATACTAGTATTATTTTTGGTGTAGTGTTATATAATTAGACATGACATTGCATTCTTCATCTTCCCATTCCATTTTCATCATCATAGTTGCTTTCTATATTTTGTTTACATTGAACCAATTCTGAACAAGAAGTAGAAGTTTTTCTTAATTCTGCTTGCTTAATCCCCTACTTCGTTTTCTGAAATTGTCATCATTGAATATGTTACTCCTCGATCTCATGTAACATATAAGTAGAAATACTTACAAAAAAATTAAAGGGGAACTAGTTAATGAGCCAAATTAAATATGTATATCCTCATAGTTGTATTCGACTGTCCTCAACAATTTATTTTGCAGTTTTGAAGATTAGAACCTTGCCCCCCCTCCTCTTTTTGTAATTTCAATGAAGATGAATTGTCAATGACAAAATCTGAGAGATCCAAAATTCATAAATAAAAAAAAAACTAATGAACCGAAAAACTTATCTAAAGATAAAATGAAGTCTACCCTCTACAAATTCCTTTCCATAACCATAAAAATTGACTAGCTAAGAAGAAAATTGTCATTTATCGAGTTGAAACAACATCTTTGCCTCTATTGAGAGACCATGAACAGTAATAAAATGTCCTATTTCCTCTTGGAGAAATTTTTTTTGCCAAGAAGTCAACACTTGATTGGCTTCTCTAAAATAGTTAGTATTAGAATTCCTTGGAGGTATGGAAAATTCGTCCATCAAGTTTTTTTTAATTTGCAAATTTTTCCTCAGTTAGTTAAAAGAATGAAATTGAGTAATTGATTAATATTATGACAATACTAGATAGTATATATATTATTATGGGAGAAATTGATCGTTGAAATGATAAGGTCTAAGGTTACGTTCATCATAAGCTTTTCTTCATTCATAACATTGTACAAAAGGCACACATATATCTACATGAGCTTTTCAAAAGTTAGTAGAGGACCATATATACTTTAATACTTATCCAATCATTATTATACTTTCTTACAAGACATATTTCATAAAATAATAACTTTCATTCTTTTACAAACTACAAAAGATATTTTACAATCATTTTAATCAATCATAGGAAAATTGAAAAACATTTTTTGGAATTGAGTCTTCTGATCATCTTCATCCGAGCCACAAAGAGTGCTAATACTATTTCATCCATGTATGATATTCTTTTATATCTTGATCGGATTCGTGTTTGACCTTATTCAATGTTGGAGTAAATATTTTCAGACTGAGTTCAAAATATAAAGAAGTAAGTACACAAAAAAGTCAAATAAATTCAACATATTGTACTATATATAAAGAAAACTAAATGTCGTATTGTTTCACATAAATATCACAAAATCATTTCATGTCATTTATTTGACTCTTATTTCTTCAAATGTCATAAATTTTTCAGTGTTATAAATTTTTTGACATTTCCATTAATGTTGGCAAATAAAAGTGATACTTGTTGACGACCTTTATCAAATGTCACCAATTTATCTAGTTGCGACATGAAAATATATTTTTTATCTAGTATATATCTTACTATATGAAGGCTGAAGCTGGACAAACTGGACGCCTCCTTTTGGACATAATTTTTTTTTAATTTTTTTGTTTGTTTTAGAGATTAACTACTATTCACTGTCTGTCTGTGAACAAGAATATTAATACTTATTTCTTTTAAGTTAATTATTATATTAGAAAACTACCATTTTTTCGGTTTTAAAAATAGATCTTTTATCTTTTTAAATTGAAATTGACATTTTTTGAGTGATTAATTTATTAAGATGACAAATATTTATCCTCAAACAACTCAAGTGAAATAATAGCAAATATGACAACAAAATTGTTCTTCGCCAAGCTAGTTCCATAAAAAATAATATTGTCCCGATAATTATCTACATTGACCCAGTTACATAATAATTTAAAAGTATATAATTGAAAATAAGTTTTTTTTTTATAGAGTTTTAATCCAAACATAAGATGAGGTGGGAAACAATGAACCAAACACTTCGTAAAAATAAACCCTGCACTATTAATTTCTGTATTATTAATCCCTGCAATATTATTAATCCTTATGTTATTAATCTTTGTACCAAACAACCTTGAGAGATAGGGGATGTCATTCCAGTGTATGAAATAGTTCATAACTCAACTAAATGGAATGACATTTCATTGAAAGAAACGTTGGATTACTCAATTAGGTAATAAAATTTGGTGAAATAGGGTTAATTACAGTACAACATAAATAACTTTTAGCGACAATAAATAGGGCTAAAGCCTTTACATGCATTAGTTAATTGTCATTGGATCCAATGTCGCTAAAGACTTTAGGGGATAATTTACAAAGAGTGTTAATTGCAGCTAAAAATATATGCTTAGTGACAATTAAACTATTGCCATTAATTAATTGCCACTAAAAATTATTTTTGATATAGTGTTAATTAGACATGACATCGCACTCTTCAACTTCCCCATCCTTTTTTTCTTAATTCTGCTTGCATAGTCCCCTACTTCGTTTTCTGAAATTATCATCATTGAATATGGTTAGTAAACCTAAGGTGTGGGAGGCTTGGCTAGCTAGATTCTTCTCATGTAACATATAAGTAGTTAAAGGGGGACTAATTAATGAGCCAAAAATGTATATCACATAGTTGTATTAGACTGTCCTCAACAAGATGAATGGTGAATGACAGAATCTGAGAGACCCAAAATTCATAAATAAAAATAACTAATGAGCCGAGACTCGAGAGACTAATCTAAAGATATATAAATGAAGTTGCCTCTACAAATTCCTTTACATAACAATACAAAATGACTAGCTGAGATTTTTTTTTATCATTTATCAAGTTGGAAACGTCTTGGCCTCTGTTGAGAGACCTTGAACAGTAATAAAATGTCTTATTCCTCTTGGAGAAACAAGTTTATCCAAGCACTTGATTGGCTTCTCTAAAATAGTTATTAGAATTCAGACTCACGTTGAAGCACCAAAAGGAGAATTGAGGATTTTTCAAATAGGAGATCAAAGCATTTTTCCTTGGAGATAGAAAATTCGTCCACCAAGTTTTTTCAATTCAAAAAATCTTTCTCAATTAGTTAAAAGGATGAAATTGACTAATATTATGACAATACTAGGTAGCATATATATCATTATGAGAGAAGTTGATCGTTTAAATGATAAGGTATAAGGCTACGTTTAGCAAAAACTTTTCTTCATTCATAACATAGTATAAAAGGCATACACATATATCTACATAAGCTTTTCAAAAGTTAGTAGATGAACATATATACTTATGCAATCATTATTGTACTTTCTTATGAGACATATATATTTCATAAAACAATGACTATTGACTATCATTCCTTTACAAACTAAGCAAAATATTTTGAATTTTAAGGAGCTTGTTTTTTTAAATATATTTTACAATTATTTTAATCAACCATTGGAAAATTAAAACACATTTTCTGGAAGTGAGTCTTCTGATCATCTTCATCCGAGCTACAAAGGGTGCTAATTCATCCATGTCTGGGATTCTTCTATATCTTGATCGGGTTCGTGTTGGACCTTATTCAATTGTGGAGTAAATAGTTTCATTAGATCAGTATTCGGGTTCAAAATATAAAGTAGTAAGCATACAACAAAGTCAAATAAATTTAACATATTCTACTGTATATAACCAAAAAAACCCTATTTAACCCTAAATGTCGTATTGTTTCACATAAACATCACAAAATCATTTCATGAAAATTATTTTACTCTTATTTCTTCAAATGACATAAATTTTTCAGCGTTAGGAATTTTTTGACATTTCCATTAATGTTGGCTAATAAAAGTGATACTTGTTGATGATTTTCATCAAATGTCACCAATTCATCTAGTTGCGACATGAATTTTTTTTTTTTATCTAGTATATATCTTACTATATGAAGCTGGACAAACTTGACACCTCCTTTTGGACATGATTTTTTTAAAAAAATATTTTCTTCCTTTTCTTTTAGAGATTAACTACTATTCATCGATAGTGAACAAAAAAAGTATACCCTCTGTTTATTTTCAGAAATAATTATTCTTTTAAGTTAATTATTATATTAGAAAACTATCATCTTTTCGTTTTTAAAAATAAATGATTTATCTTTTTTAAATTAAAAATTGACATTTTGTGAGTGATCATTTTATCAAGATGACAATTATTTATCCTCAAATTACTCAAGTTAAAAAATAGCAAATATGACAACAAAATTGATCTGAGCTAGTTTCATAAAAAAATAATATTGTCCGGCAATTATCTACCTTGATCCAATTACACAATAATTCAAGGGTATAATTGATTTTTATTTATTTATAGAGTTTTAATCCAAACACAACATGAGGTGGAAAACAATGAACCAAACACTTGATAAAAATAAACCCTACATTACTAATCCCTGTATTATCAATCCCTACATTATTAATTCTTACGTTATTAATATTTATACCAAACAACCCCTTAAAGGTAAGGGGTGGCATTCCAGTGTATGAAACAGTTCATTACTCAACTAAATGAAATGACACTTCATTGTAAGAAAAGTTGCATTACGCAATTGGGCGATGAAATTTGGTGAAATAGGTTACTTATACTACCACAACAAATAACTTTTAGCACCAATAAATATGAACATTAATAAACAGGGTTAATATAAAATATTTATCTACATTAGTTAATTGTCATTTGATCAAATGTAGCTAAAAGCTTAAAGGATAATTTATAAAGAGGGCTATTTGAGGCTAAACATAATTTTTTAGTGGCAATTAAACTATTTCCATTAATTAATTACCGCTAAAAAATATTTTTAATGTAGTATTAATTAGACATGATATTGCACTCTTCATCTTCCCATACTATTTTCTTAATTCTGCTTGCATAGTCCTCTACTTCGTTTTCTGAAATTATCATCATTGAATATGGTTTGTAAGCCTAAGGTGTGGGAGGTTTGGCTAGTGTAACGATTCGAACCATCGTTATTTAGGAAAGACAAAAATCCGCGAAAATTTGGGCCACTGTCCCGCCAGAGCGGGCTAGATGCCGCTGGGGCGGCGGCGCTACAACATGATAAGTTGCCGCTATAGCGGGATAGGCGAGGCAGAATGTAAAATACGAGAAATCCTGTTTTCTCCATCTTCCTAAAATACCTAGATAAGTCGTAAATTACCCTAGAACCTCAGAAAAGCCGCTCTAGGCTTGAGAAGGAAGGAGAAGGAGATTTCTAGCGTGGGGATGATGGAATCTTGCGAATTCTTGGACAAATTTATTGTCCTGAATCCGGAAAAGCTGGAAACGAAGTAAAAAATCCCGTGCTACAGCTTGGCGCTCAGGTAGGCTAGGTTTTATGCATTGAGTAGTTATAAATCTGTGCTTACCATATAATGTATGTAAATCAATAGTAGGTTATCCAACAAAGTGAAGTAGAATGATAAATGGAACTACAAAAATGAACTGCAAGGTCTTATGAACGTATTCTATAACAATGATGTTTTACCACCCTCAAAGAAAGGAATTGTGAGTCATTGTAATAACCTTATCAATACAAACTAGCAAAAATGATTAAAATGTGTCAAATAAGTCTTGGTTTAGTTTTTGGTGACACTTTGACCAAGAAAGGGCTGAACCCACTTAAAAATATAATTAAGTTAATTTGGGACCAAATTAATATTTTCAAAACTTTCTAATCTTTTATAAAATACAAAAAAATACTACATTTTTCAACTACTCTAATTCTAACCAAACCATTTAAAAAAAAGTAAAAGAAAATAGGATTCAAAAGTTGTTCTTCTTCTTCTTCTTCTTCTTCTATCCAACGTTCTTCTCTTCTTCTTCTTCTTCCTTAGAAAATTCGACCATCAACAAATATTCTCATTCTTGTCCTCCTCATCTCTGGCCGTCACTCTTTCTTTCTGAACTAAATGTCGTCTTCGGTTGTCACTCTTCTTGAAACGGGTAAGTAATTTTTTTTGAAAGATTTTAGAATTTTTGAACAACACACTCTTGATAATAAGTTCTTTTCTTGGGTTAATGAACAAGAAATCGTTCTATAGATGTCAAAATTGAATAATTGTGTAATGGTACCTATTATTTCTTGTTTTTGAAAGAAAATCGACAAACCCAAAAAAAACTTTAATTTTTAGGAAATATATATGTATTGTTGTCGTTCAATGGAAAGCCATTTTTTGTTGCTTTTGTTCTTCTTTTTGTGACCATTTTGTTCATATGATTGTAGAAATATACTTTGTTCTGTTATCCAACATATATTTCATTTGTTGAAAGAAGTGTCGTATGTTGCAACATATTAGTGATATGTTAGTACATATTCCAACATAATCGTCATATGTTAGAACATGTCACCTATGTGTTAGAGCAACATAATGGTCATATGTAGTAACATGTCACCTATGTGTTAGAGCAACATAATGGTCATATGTAGTAACATGTTACTCATATATTGAGGCAGAAGATTCATCTGCGGCAACATAAGATTCATCCGTGTCAACAAAATGTTCATTTGTTGCAACCAAATGTTCATTTGTTTCAACAGAAGTATAAATTGATACCCCTTACAATTTTATAATCAGTTGTAAACTCTCAACCTTTTTTTTACCTTGTAGATAAAATGTCACAAGAAAGTTCATCTGTGGCAACAACTCAATCTTTTGCTGGTGATGCTTCCTTTTCTAACATCAAATGCTCTTTCCGTCGATGCGAAAGATGTGAGCATGCACAACAACTTCATTATGTTCTTAGTCGTGTTAAAGAACTCACTAATTAATATAATTATAAAAAGGACATGTAATATTGATGTACATATATCCAAGAAGATTTCACAGCCTTTGAAGTGTAGGAGGTTGAAAAAATTAATTTCCCGATCACTATCTATAATCAACAAAAGAAAAAATCAATGACTACTGCTCCAATATCTTCCTCAACCGCAAAAGGCAAGAAGAAAGTCGTTAGTTGTGATGTGAAGCAACAATATCCATTTGGAGGTTTTAACATTTTCGGAGAGGGTCCAACTCAACTAATATCATCCTTCTCGCAATGGATAAACAAGGGTCTACAAGCATCATGCAAAAAAGTAAAGTCATTCAACTATTATTAATATTTCTTGATGTCCACTAAATAATTATTTTTTATATTTACACAATTACAGAAGAGACAAGGATGAGAACTACTTAGTTAATTGCTCAAAACTTGGATTCAAACAACTTGATTTTGTAGTTAACATTTTCGAAGAAGAAGGACTGGTTCTACGTAATGTCTCAACCCAATAAGTGTTGGACTGATGAGGTATAACCATGCCCACTTATGTTTTGATTAACACATACTAATACATACAAATAATTGATAGATAAATAACTTGTTGATGTATCTGTGCAGCATGTGGATGTCATTTTGTACTATTTGCGGAAAAAATCAAAGAAACATAGTCATTCAAAATATCGATATACCACTACATATTGTTTTTTTGAAAACATACATCGACAATGCTAATGTTGTTTCGGAAAACAAAAATAAAATCGTTAACATTATAAAAAAGGTTTAGTATACCCAGTAGACTGTTTTGGCACCTCATAGATGAGGTTTATGTCCCTGTAAATTATAATGGGGAGTTTCATTGGGTCCTGGCTATCATTGTATTGAAGGAACAATGCATAAAGGTGTATGATTCGATGTCCTTATTGAGGACTAACAAAAAAATTTCCTATGAGATTCAAAAATTGTCTACAATATTGCCAAAGTACCTTGAATTCAACGGATTTTTTTGAGCAAAAATACTGAAACAATTGGTCAGTTGTTGAATCTTACCAGGGCAAGAACAAATCTCACCCGTTAGAAGTCAAATATGTTATTCGTATTGTCCAACAAGAAAGCAATAGTCTGTACATATCACATTATTTTTTTGTCATACCACTTTTGAAATGTGATGTTATTAGTTTATTATTTTTCTATTTGATGATACACCATGCAAACTGTGGAGTTTTTGTTGATGTGTATGCAGAGTTTTTAAATGATGAACTACAAGTACCATCTTTTGGAATTGTTTCTCAATCCTTTCGCATGAGATATGCTTCACTCATATGGAATTATGGGATTTTAAAGGCTTGGAGTGGCTATGTTAGTAAGAATGAAGACCCACAGAGGCCTAGACCTAAAAAATCAAACTTCATATCTCCAGATGAAAATGTTATGGTTACCACCATTGATTAGATTTAGTTTTGATGGTTATGTATACCATTACCTTTTTGTTGATAAGTTGTAAAAAACAATTGGTGAAGTGTTCTTTTTGTCTGATATATTAATGGTTATTATTGTATTTATTTTGTTGGAACAAATGCTAATTATGTAGGAAAAGAGAAAACTATGTGGTATCTGTGGCAACATATATAACCTCTGTTGTAAAAAATCACATAATTATCGCATGTTCCCCAACATAAAGGTTATCTGTGGCAATATATATGTAACACCTCAGAACTTAGCAGACTTGACCAACAGGAAATTGAGTGAACCATGAAGGGGCTCACGGACCGTAAAAGGAACCACGGTTTGTTGACCTACTCGTGTCTCACACCCAGGGAAGCGTGGTAGACCACGGAGCCCTCTATGGGCCGTGGATCCCCACACAAGCCGTGTGACTGCTTGTAGAAGCGGGGCAGAGCCACCAGGATTTAGGGGGTGGAACCATAGGCTGTGGTCCCAACGACGGGCCGTGGATAGGTCCATCGTCCTGACGCAGTAGACACCTAGCCCAAGTGAAGAACCACGACGGCTTTCACGGTCTGTGGTCCTTCCCACAGTCCATGAAGTGGATCGTAGTGGGGGGGGGGGGTACTCACAGTAAGCATTGGTCAGAACCACGACCCACTTGATGGGCTGTGGTCCCTTTGACGATCCGTCAGTGGCTCCGTGGTCGGCCCTCGTCAGCTTTTAAGTCAGAGTCATTTTGGTCTTTTCCCCTATGCGTTGGACACCTAAACTACCTCATTTTACTCAATTTAAGCCTATTATTCTATTCAGAACTTACCCAAGACATTCATTCCCAAAAAGTCATCGAAATTATAGCAAAAGAGAGAAAAGTCAACCAACCCTCTCAAGAACACACAATAGGTTTTCTTCGAGTCTCAGCCTTGAAATCAAAAGATTTCTCCGTAGATTTCATCACCAGGTATGTGGGATTTCACTAGTGGATTTCTTTCATCCACCAGGTCCTAGAATTCAGTCAGTTCCTTGATTCTCCATATCTTGTTTAGACCTAGGGTTTCTAAAACCTTAGATATTTACTGTGTTTTAGCTGTTGTAGTATCCTAAATCGAAATAGCTTGTTTTTTTTGGAAAGTTTGCTTAATTCCTTGTATGAAACTCAGAACCTTAGTTTGTGTAGATTCTCTTAGTTCACGAATTACACTTTCTAGGTCAGTTAAACAAATAATCATGCTTTAGATTTCGAATGTCACATTATCAGTATATAAATGTTGTATTTTTAATTAGCATGTCAGTATTTTGAGTTATTTACTATTTTAGTCACATTTCAGTCATATACATATTCAGTTGGGAGTAGACTTAGCACCGAGTTGGACTAGGGTTCAGCGTACCCTCACAGTTCCAAAACTACGTGCCCCCATAAGATTTTAAGTCCCATATGTTGGGCATCAGATTTAGTGATCATGCCAGTAATGCCTTTATACCCCTGGAAAGGTATATTGGGTCCTCTCGATGAGGCGTATACATCAGACTCCACATTTAGTTCACGTGGTTTTATGTCGGTTAATAGTAGCTCCCACAGTCAGACTCTTGTGCATTTGACCAGGTTTTCAGTTTATACTTCAGTATTCAGTCTTAACATGTTTTGTTTATGATTAGTACTTGGTCATTGCATTTAGCTCAGTTTTTAGTTATATTTCAACATTTATATTCGGTTCAGATTATATCATTGCTCAGTTATGCTTTGTTCAGCTTATATATGTTGTTCAACTATTATCTATATCTTGCATGATCAGTACATTCCAAGTACTGACACATACTCTGCGCTACATCCTTTCATGATGTAGGTTCATGTACTCAGTATCCAGATCACACTTAGATCGACTTTCGATCCGTATTCAACAGTTTCAGTGGTGAGTCCTCACACTCCGAGGACAATAGACATGCTTTCTATTTGTCTTTTATTCAGTTTTCAGTTTTGTTAGAGTTAGCTGGGGGTATGTCCCAGCAACTCAATTCAGTTAGAGGCTTTTCAGACATAGTCATAGAATCAACTTGACTTGTTAAGTTATCTTTCAGTCATAATTAAATCTTAGTATGTTTCATACATTCAGACTAGTTGGGTATTTCGCACTTTCAATTATCTATTATTTTAGCTTCCGCATAGTACATGTTTTTATTCAGTAACTTTTAGAGTATGCTTATGCTATCACAAACACATGGTTAGCTTGGGGTCATTCGTGATCCTAGGTCCCATGTTACGTCAAGGGGGTAGTATCGGGGCATGACAAACTTGGTATCAGAGCATTAGTGTCACGCCCCGAGACTACCCCCGAGACGCGGACACGGGACCTAGGACCAGAAGTGATCCCAAGCTAACCCTGCTGGCAAGATCATGAGCATACTAAATATAATCTGAGTAATAGAATATGTGCGGAAGCTAAATCATAAATAAGATGAAAAGATGGGGAATACCCATATACTATAACTAAGATATATGAAAACTGATGAGTTTAATACAAAGAAGTTATTAACTTAAAACTAAGCTGAATCTAACTATGTCTGAAATAAGCCTCTAAACTGACTTGAAATGTTGGGACATGCCCCAACTAGATCTAGCAAAACTGAAACTAAA
>JAJOOS010007990.1:0-22805 GCA_029582725.1 Solanum chiquidenum | reverse complement strand
TAGTCATGTACAATTAATTAAACAAACTTATTTCTAAAGATTTAGTAATAGGACTTCCTAAAACTAAGTTAAAAGAAGAAAGGTTTTGTGAAGCATGTACTCGAGGAAAAAAGCTAAAATCATCCTTTAAATCTAAACAGACTATAAGATCAACAAGATACTTAAAACTAGTACACATGGATCTATGTGGTGGGTTAGAAGTAGAGGTGGACAATTATGTGTTTGTAATAGTAGATGAGTTTACAAGGTACACTTGGACACTTTTTATTGCTTCAAAGGATGATGCATTGAAGTCTTTTATACATTAATAAGAAAACTTCAAAAGAAACTTGAAAAACAAGTGGTAGCTATCAGATCCTTGGAACTAAATTTGAGAACTCTAACTTTGTTCAATGTTATGAATCTCATGGGGTTTACCACAATTTCTATGCTCCTAGGACTACTCAACAAAATGGAGTATAAAAAAAGGAAAAACAGAACCCTTCAAGAAATGGCTAGAACTATGATGATTGCTAGCAACATAACTAATCAATTTTGGGTTGAAGCCATGAATACTGCATGATATACTATAAATAGGTGTATGTCTATATCCATGCTAGATAAAACTCCCTATGAATTACTAAAAGGAAGAAAACCTAGCATATCTCACCTAAGAACCTTCGAGTGTAAATGGTTCATTCATAATAATGGAAAGAATATGTTAGGAAAGTTTGATTCTAGAAGTGATGAGGGAATTTTCTAGGATATTCTTCACATAGAAAAGCTTTTAAGGTACTAAAAAAAATATTAATGTGTGTAGAAGAGAGAGTACACATAGTATTTGATGAAACAAATGTTATAGAAAACCAAAGTCTTCATGATGAACCATTAAGATTATATACCGAGAATGAACATGAACAAGTAAACAAACAAGGTTCTTCACCTGCAGATGATGTAAACACTGCTCTATCTTATGGTGAAAATGAAGAAAACTAAGAAGAAACATCTAAGCAAAATCAAAGAGGGTTGATTGATAAACATGACTCATAACAACTTGAGTTGTTAGTGAAGGACTACCAGTACCAAAGATCCCATCCAATAGATAACGTACTCACTAATCTTATATCTGACATAACCACCAGATCAGGACTTAAAATCATTGTGCTTTCAGTGTATTCCTTTCTTTGATGGAACCAAAGAAAATTAGTGAGGCCTTGGAAGATGTTGACTGGTTTATAGCTTTGGAGGAGGAATTAAACCAATTTGAACGAAGTAAAGTCTGGCACCCAGTGCCAAGACCCCCAAACAAAACCATTATTAGAACTAAGTGTTTTTTCAGAAACAAGTTGGATGAACTTGGTACCATAACAAGAAACAAAGCAAGATTGGCGGTCCAAGGTTACAATCAAGAAGAGGGCATAAATTATGATGAAACTTTTGCTCCATTGGCAAGATTAGAGGCAATAAGACTACTTATAGCATTTGTTGTCCACATGGAATTCACATTCTATCAGATAGATGTAAAAAGTGCATTCTTAAATGGTCTACTAAAAGAGGAAGTGTTTGTTAAACAACCACCTATAGTTGAAAATGATGACTATCCTAAACATGTCTATAAGCTTAACAAAGCTCTCTATGGGTTAAAACAAGCTCCTACGGCATGGTAAGATAGATTGTAAATTTTTTATCTTAAGTCATGGGTATACAAGAGGCAAAACTGACAACACTCTTTTTCTCAAGAATAAAGGAAAGGACTTGCTAATTGTACATGTATACGTGGACGACTTCATCTTGGGAGCCACAAATAAACCACTTACAGATGAATTTGCATTTCTAATAAGCAATGAGTTTGAGATGAGCATGATTGGAGAACTAAACTATTTCTCAAGACTTCAAATCAAGCAAACATCCTCAGGTACCCTAATTTACCAACATAAGTATGCCAAAGAACTGCTCATAAGGTTCAAAATGGAGGATGAAATAACAATCAATACCCCAATTACCACAACTACCAAGTTAGATCTGGAGGGAATAGGTTCAATCGTCTATTAAAAGCTCCATAGAGGAATGATTGGTCACTTATGTATCTTATAGCTAGCAGGACAAACATTGTGCTTAGTGTGGGTTAATGTTCTTGATTTCAAGCTAATCCTAAGGAACCTCATTTACAAGTTGTTAAAAGGATTCTATGCTACCTAAAAGGAACCACAAACTTGGGACTCTAGTAACCAAAAGGAAACAATTTTGAACTAGTAGTATATGTTGATGCAGACTATGCAGGGAACTTAGTTGATAGGAAGAGTACTGCATGTATGACTAACTTCTTAGGGTCATGTATGATCTCTTGGGCAACAAAGAAACAAAATTGTGTAGCTCTATCTACTGTCGAAACTGAATATGTTGTTGCGTCATGTTGTGCTCAACTTCTATTGATCAAACAACAACTCAAAGACTTTGGGTTGAACACTAGATGTGCTCCAATTTTTTGTGACAATACTAGTGCAATAAACATAGCCAAAACCCCTGTTCAACATAAAAGAATAAAACACATTGGCAGTCAACATCATTTTTTTAGGGACAATGTAGAAAAGGGTTGGTTTCCATGAATTTTGCACTACTGAAAAACAAATCACACATATCTTCACCAAGGCATTAGCAAGAGAACACTTTGAAAGGAACATATTGGAACTAGGGATGATTAAAATTGACTAAGCCACACTCCATGACTGCTAAAGAATACTATGCATAAGGCACAAAAGATCGAATTAAATTGTATAATCCCTATACCAATTTTAAAACATTTGAGAAACTATAACGAAGTAACTTTTTCAGGTGAAAGAACACATAAATATCGAAATATGGGATCTTGCAGGTCCTAAAATACAAGTATGAATTCCACTCTTGATGCCAAATGCATAAATTCAAAAAAGAATAAGCAAAAACATGTCCCTTCCACGTGTCACTATAAAAATTGTAACCATCATACACAAATACCACACAATCATTTTCAAAAAGTTGATAACCATCACATCATTATGGAAGCCTACTACAACTTTATTCCAAGTGGAACTCTTCACATTCTTGGATCTATAGTCTCATGTATATTCTATTTCATATTTTTATTACTATGAAAATAAGCAAAAGTAAAACTTTCAATTATTTTACAAGTAAATTTTAATAAATAACCTATAATATATCTAAAAATATTATGATTATTATTTGAGGAAGGTATTAATAGCCAATAATGAAGAAAAAAAAATATTACAATTACTAGTTGAGAAATATCATTACACCAATATTAAAAAAATATGATTTAAAGAAAAAAAAAGTTCAAAAACATAACAATTTAAAAAAAAAAAAAAAATGCCCAGGGCATACGTTTTTACGCTTGGAGCTTACACCCCAAATTATAGGACTTACGCCCTATGGATCTGCATCTTTAATTTGTGCCCCTGAGCATTTATAAAACGCTTCACTCTGAGACTCGCCCCAAAAATTGTTTTTGAAAACCCTGATAACAAATAAAATAAAAAGGAAAAATTATCGGAATTAGTTATTTCGGCATATATATTGTAACACCTCAGTATTTGAAAGATCTAAATTTAGAAAGAACTATTTTGGAAAGAGTCAAATCTGAAATTTTACAAGTTATGCTTAAGTTGTGAGTTTAGGATCAAGTTACCATAACTTCCAGTACATGATGAGTTAGGTGGCCCATAAAACAAATAAAAGGTCTTGAAATCCTCTTTTTTCGAACTCGTACGAGGGAGATATGCCCTTTTGAAGTCGGGCTATCCGGTAAAGAAAAGTTACCCGAAAATGTGAGGGGAATTTTGATATTTTTCTTAACCTTTCAGATTTAAGTGTTTTTAGTAAATAATTAGGTGTCTAAACTGATTTGGTTCAGTTTTCCCAAACCAATATACGCTTAGACTTTTGAGAGGAGTTCAAGAAGAAGAGAAAAGAGAAAAGTCAAGGCATTCATCAAGTTTTCTTGCGAATCAAAGATTGTTTCGCCAAGGGTTTAATCCATAAGAGGTATGTGAGTTCTCATAGTGTTGGGTCGTTCAACCACACACCAATCATGATTTACATATTTGAATTCGTACATAAAGATTGAAAGATTTAAGTCCTTGATGTGTGTTCTTCATGTATTGTTTTGGTTCTTGAATTTGGTTGGGTATGATGAGTTTTCGAGGTAATCGTATTGAACTTAACAGTTTTTTTAGTAGATTCTTGTGTACTTGTATTGGGTAATTGAATCTAAGGAAAATCTGAGGAAATGAATCGATTAAAAGTGATTTATGATTAGAAAATGAGAGAGAAAATTTGTCTGATTGACCTGGGGGGAAAGGTGGCGCAGTGCGCCCCAGATGCATTAGGAAGTCTGGCGTGGTGCCCTAGGAGTGCGCCAAAATGTGGTCTCTGAAGTTTAGGGGCTGGTGCCCCGCGCCAGCAGTGCGCCAAGGTCACTTGCCCCCACCCTTTTTCCATTGTTTAGCCCGTGTAAGTTGTCTTAAAGTGTACCTTCACTCCCTATTGATTCTAATTACTCTAAATTACTTCTAAACATCTAGAAATCATTCACAACGTGAATCATAACCTTGAATTGATAATACAAATTCAGGGTAGATCTAAGAGTCAAGTATTGAGAGTTCTTCGAGTTATTTTAAGAAGTCTTTTACAAACTTTGTAAACTTGTTTTAAGACTTGAGGATTTGAGTTTGAGGAAAAGTAAAGTTGAGTTCATTTTCTTTAAAATGATATATGGGAACTAAGAATTCCCTAGAGAAATGTTTTAACATTTAAGAAAAATGAGGAAACACCGATTTCCAAAAGAATTCATGAGTACTACATCTTTTAAGATAAAACCTTTGGAGTAACAATCTCAAAGTTGAGGAAGAGGAAATGTTTTTTAAAATCATAATGAGCGAAGTTATATTTCGGGAGTATTATTGAGCACCGATATGGGGGAGAGTTCTAACAACTCACAACCCTCATAAACCATGTAGCCAACGTGGGTAGAAAATGGTCATACATTTTAGATGATTCCTTTATTTTTTTTTAGTATAGACTAGTGAATCCACTTAGTTTAGGAGTTCTATACCCCGTCAAACTATAGGATAGTTCTGGCAGCATGGGCTAGACGTTGTATCATCACATAGCTCATAGTGATGGTTGTCGGTTAGAGAATCTCCCAAATAGAGTTTACTTTGTATTTTTCCATACAAACAGAGTTTATATTGTATTTTCTAATACATTGAATTATTATCTACTATTTTAAATCTTTTCTTTATACAACATTATTTCTATTGCTTTATATTGAAATGAGGTTGAGTTGAGTAGAGACGAGGTAAGTGTTTCTTCAATTCCATTTCAAGCTTATGTCATGTTTTAGATTTTCCCTCACATGCTCATACATTCCATGTACTGACACCATTTGGCCTGCATTTTTTATGATGCAGATACATGTAACTAGGATCATCAAGCAGCGCTTCATTGATCATTTTGACTTACAGAGTTGTTTAGTGAGCCTCCTTGCTTTCGGAGGACCCCTTCTCCATTTTTACTTATTTTCAGTTGTTAGGATGATCGGGGGTCTTGTCCTGAAAACCCTCATAGTATTAGAGACTTCATAGATAGATAGACAATAGTTCATGACTCTTGTTCATTTCAGTTGTTATGTTCTAGACTTGAGTTGCCCTTGAGGCCAGTTTGAATGTTTTACTTTCTAAAATATTTCGAGTATTTCTGAGACATTGACATAAACTTGTGCTTTTGAGTTCATCCTAATTACGAGTAAGTTTTCCGCTAAGAGTTAAGCCAGACCAAGGGTTCGCTTGGGGTCAACAATGTTTCTCAAGTGCCAGTCACATCCAGGGTGTAGGCTTGGGACATGACATATATATTATTTTTATAGTGATAGTTTGAAAAGACTATATAACATTGCTTTAATATGTATTTTTATAGAATATAGTCGATTGTACATGTATTTGTGTATCTCGCTTTTTATGAAAAAAATCATCAAAAAAGATACCAGATTCTTTTCTTTCTTTTTTTTTTAAAAAAAAATTGCTTATACTAAAATTCATTTAGCTGGCAAACATACATGAAATATAATATAAGGCATGGATAAGGCATAAATCGGGCTCTTTTTGGAATGAAAATTTAAATGGTAAGGAGAATTTTGAATTTTTACATGGTATCATATTAATAATATAAGCAGCATAACCTAGAGCTTCAGGCCAAAATGATGCAAGTGATTTTTCTTGGAAAAGTAAGCAAAAAATGACATAATTGAGGTGGTGTTGTTCGTGCTCAACAAGACCATTTTGTTTGGGGGTGGGGTATATGGGTGAATGATTATCTTATCTTGGAATAAGGACATAAATTGAGCAATATCATATTCTTTACCCCCGTCAAGACAGGAAACATGAGAAGGATGAACCAAAAATTTCAGATTTTTGGCATATGAGATAGGTCCATAAAATATGTGATAGTAAGTAAGTTACCCCTTTTTGACCATAAAAGAAATTGGTGTAATCATCCATAAAAAGTATATAATAATGAGAGAATTGTTGATCATCACTTGTGCATTACCCTAATGTGGAAGTTGGAAGTAGTTTCAAGTCATGTGTGAGCAGATCCCTGTTTCAGGGTACCAGATTGTTAAGGGTTGTTATTCCAAGATCATCTATGTCAAACCTTTTGGAGAATTATGTGGAACAAATGTTCATATGATTGCGATATTCCAAAGTTGAATGATTATTGTGAAAACTAATCTGACAATGTGTCCTCCAGTAAGAACATTTGGAATCGGTAGAGGGCCAACGATGCTTGAAACAACACTAGCAAAATTTTTAAAATTTATGTGATAATTGTTCTGGACAAATCCACGACCATGATTCTTATTATGAAATCTAGCATGACCATAAATCTTATTATAGTATCTCCCACAACCATGATTTTGATTAAAGCAATGACCTTGATTTTAATGAATCAAGCGACCACATCATTAGTATTTTTGGATGTAGTAAAGACATCAACTAATTTTTGAGAATCATAAATTCAACTCAAGACTATATGTCACACCCCGAGCCTACACCCTGGGCAGGACTGACACTTGAGAACCATTGCTGGCCTAAGTGAACCCCTGACATGGCTTACTTACTCAGCGGAAGACTTAAACTCAACAAAAATAAGTTCATATAATAAACTAGAATGTTATAAAAGAACGTTCAACTGGCCATTAAGGCAAACCCAAGTCTCAACATGGAAGAATGACAATGAAAAAACTGAAGAACTAACATTTGACTGTCTATGAAGACTCTAAAACAACTGAGATGGATGTCGGGACAATACCCCCGATCATCGTAACAAATGAAATACTGAAAAGAACTAAAAGCAATAAAAGATTCCTCCGGAATGCAAGGAGGCTCACCACTGACTCTAAAGTGCTCAACTGGATCAACGGTGCACCGGATGCCGATCCTAGTTACCTAAATTTGCATCATAAGACGATGCAGGCAAACTGGAATCAGTACATTGAATGTACGAGTATGCGAGTTGGAATGCTAAAACAACATAGGCTTGAGAAGAATCTAAAAGGAACTGAAGAACTTACCTGGCTCAACTCAACTCAACATGACTGGACTCATTTCAATATAAATCAATTTAAAACAAGTACAATATAAAGAAACAAACTATTTAAAAACATGTTGTCAACTCTGTGTGTATGCAAGGATACAACATAAATCTGAAATGTATGTAAAAATACAAATAGCTATGTATATAAGAATACAATAACTTCTGTGGGAGTTTTTCTAACCGACAACCATCACGTAAGAGCTATTGTGATGATACAACGATTTTCCTCACGCTGCCGGAGCATCCTATACCTTGCCAAGGGCATAGGACCTGAACAACTAAGTGGATCTACTAGTCTATGCTAAAATGCACTACAGGAATTATCTAAAAAATATGAACTTTTCTACCCATGATGGCTACATGGTTTATGGGGGGTGTGAGTTATCTGAACTCTCCCCCATATCGGTGCTCAATACTACTCCCAAAAATATAATAATATTATATCTTATGTTTAAAAACATACTTCTTCTGTGATTTGAGATTAGTGCTCACAAACTTAGCTCAAAGGCTATCTTGGAAATCAAAGTTTCCCCTCTTGCTTAATTTAAAAAACGATTACTCTTTTCTGAAAACTAGCTCAGAGGCTCTTTGGAAATATCAGTTTCCGTTCTTATTTGAATGTGAAAACGTTTTAAATCTCTTTGGGAATACTTAGTCCCCATATACTTTTGAAGAAATGAACTTCAACTTTACTATTCACTGAACACAAAACTTAACTCTTAAAAAAAGGTTAAAATGTTTGCAAAAGACTTTTGGAAAACTTTATGAACTTCTCTTAACTTGACTATTGACTTGTCTTGACTTTGATCTTAACTGCTCTTGACTTGACTCTTAGCTGGTCCTTGAATTGAATTATGGATTCAAGGATTGTGATTTGTGATTGGAAAGATCTCATGATGTTTAGGAATGATTTTAGATAGGTAAACATAAGAAAAGACTGAAAATCAATATTTCAGGGTGGGTCCGCGACGCGGAGAAGTTTTTAAAATTTAGTTTCGAAAATGAATTTTGAGACAGAACGCTCCGTGACACCTCCGCGACGCGAAACTGAAATTCTCAAATCTGAGAAACAGCTCTGCGACGCGGAGGCAGTGCCGGATTTCGTCCGACGAAATTTTCTTCTTCATTTTTCAGCTCTAAACCCTCTAAACTCCATGGGTTCTTTTTCCAAACACTTAGAATTGATTATTTGATCAAAGTATATTAGATTCTACTCAAAAACACTACTACAAACATGAATCAACCTCAAGGGACTCCAATCCACAAAGCCCACAAGAATTCAAACGACAATTTATCAAGAACTCAAGGATTTACTTCAAATCTAAATAACTTCGCTGAAATTGAATCATGATTGGCGTGTGGGTGAACTAACACAACACTATATGATCTCAGATACCTTGTAGGGATCGCCCCCGATGAAATCCACAAGCTAATCTCGACGAATCTTGAATGAATCTTGAACATTCTTGCTTCCCCTTCTCCTTTCTCTTTTCTCCAAGCCCTAGCGTGAAATTCAATTTTCTAAAACTGCCTAAAATCTGAATTTACCCAATTAAACTCCTAAAAACAAATTAATTAAGTTGGGTAAGAAAAAGACCAAACTACCCTTCTAAAATCAGGATTGGACTTTCCTTATTCTAACAGCCCAACTTCCGAACGGCATAACTTTCTTATACGAACTCGAAATCACGCAAACTTGGTGGCGTTGGAAAGATCATTCCAAGGGATTTCCAACCATATCTTGAATCACACCTAAATCATCCTGAGCTAGGAATTATGGCCATTTGAAGTTGACCAAAAACTCACTTTAACACCTTTACCAAATTTCCATATTTTTAAATTCTACCGAAAAATAACTATTTCCAGATTTTAAACTTCCCTCTAGTTCTTTCTAGTTGCGAGATGTTACAATATCTCCCCTTGGTAACATTCATCCTCGAATAAGATTACTCTTACTTGGCCTAGGGTGTAACATCAAATTCAAACACCCAACAAGCAAATGCAAACAAACAACATGCTCACTCATAATTTAAAAAGTACTAAGAAGAAAATTAGTACCTTGATCTGGAATTTCTCTGGATTCGAAGAGATATGGGTATCTATTCTTCATATCCTCCTCAGCTTCCCAAGTAGCTTCCTCAACAAACTATTTCCTCCAAAGGACTTTGACTGATGCTACCTCTTTTGTCCTCAATTTGCGAACTTGGCGATCTAGAATCTGAACATGAATCTCCTCATAAGATAAGTTATCCTTGATCCGAATATTTCCAGTTGGTATGATCAATGAAGGATCGCACATGCACTTCTTCAACATGGAGACGTTAAATACCGGATGAACCACTGCTCACTCTTGTGGTAGCTCCAACTCATAAGCTACTTTGCCAATCCTCTTGGCAATTCTATAAGGTCCAATATATCAGGGACTAAGTTTCCCCTTCTTACCAAACCTCATAACCCCCTTCATGGGTGAAACTTTGAGATATGCCCAATCATGTACTTCGAACTCTAACTCCCTTCTCCTAACATCAGTGTAGGATTTCTGATGACACTGTGCCATTTTCAACCTCTCTTGAATCACTTTCACCTTCTCCATAGCTTGGTGAACTGAATTTGGTCCTATCAACCTAGCTTCACCAACTTCAAACCATCCAATAGGAGATCTACATCTTCTCCCATAGAGAGCTTCATAAGGAGCCATTTGGATGCTAGAGTTGTAACTGTTGTTGTAAGAAAACTCAATGAGGGGTAGGTGATCATCCCAATTCCCTTCGAAATCAATCACACAGGCCCTCAACATATCTTCTAAAGTCTAAATAGTGCGCTCTTCTTGCCCATCAGTCTGAGGATGAAAGGTAGTACTTAAGTTCAAATTTGAACTCAAGCCTTTTTGGAATGACTTCCAAAATTGTGTAGTAAATTATGCACCCCTATCTGATATAATCGAAACAGGGACTCCATGAAGTCCTACCACCTCCTGAATATATAACCTAGCATAATCCTCTGCTGAAAAGGTAGTCTTTACCGGTAAAAAATGGGCTGATTTTGTCATTCTGTCGACAATCACCCAAATAGAATCATGCTGTCTGCGAGACCTTGGTAAACCTGTGATGAAATCCATATTGATCATCTCCCACTTCCATTCTGAAAGTTCTATATTCTGAGCCAAACCACCGGGCCTTTGGAGCTCTACTTTCACTTGTTGGCAATTTGGACACTTAGCGACAAATTCTGCAATGCCCTTCTTCATGCTATTCCACCAATAAGCCTCTCTCAAGTCACGATACATCTTTGTGGAACCCGGATGAATGGAATATCTTGAGCTATGAGCTTCCTCCATGATCCTCTCTTGAAGTCCATCAACCATAGGTACACACAATCTACCTTGATATCTCAATACACCATCTCCCCCTTGTTCAAAAACTAATACTTTTTGCTTATGAACATTTGCCTTCAATTCCTGGAAGTATTTCTCACAAGCTTCAGACCATTGAAACTTCACTATTTTTTTAGTCAACTTGGTCAAAGGGAACGAAATGTATGATAACCCCTTTACAAACCTTCTATAATAGCCAGCCAAACCCAAGAAACTCCTAATATCAGTTGGAGATGTGGGTCTGGGCCAATTTTGCACTGCCTCAATTTTCTGAGTATCAACTTTAATTCCCTCTCCAGACAAAATGTGGCCTAAGAATGCCACAGACTCAATCCAAACCTCACATTTAGAGAACTTAGCATATAACTCCTTATCTTTCAAAGTATGAAGAACTATTCTGAGATGACTAGCATGATCTTCTTCATTCCTTAAATATATTAGTATGTCATCTATGAATATGATAACAAACATATCTAAATAAGGTTTGAACACTCTATTCATAAGGTCCATGAACGCTGCAAGTGCATTGGTTAAACCGAATGACATGACCATAAACTCATAATGACCATAACGGGTCATGAAAGCTGTCATTGGAATATCACATTCCCTTACTCTCAACTGATGGTAACCTGATATGCGGTCTATCTTCGAGAAACACGAAGCACCCTGAAGTTGATCGAAAAGATCATCAATCCTTGGAAGAGGATACTTGTTCTTGATGGTAATCTTGTTCAACTGACGGTAATCTATACACAACCTAAGGGAACCATCTTTCTTTCTCACAAATAAGATCGGAGCACCCTAAGGTGAGAAACTTGGTCAAATAAAGCCCTTATCTAATAGGTCCTTTAACTGCTCTTTTAACTCTTTCAACTCTACTGGTGCCATTCTATATGGCGGAATAGATATCGGACGAGTATCTGGAAGAAGATCTATACCGAAGTCTATCTCTATCTCAAGAGGGACTCCGGGAAGATCATCAGGAAAGACTTCTGGGAACTCTTTTACTACTGGAACTGACTGAATAAGAGGTACCTCAACACTTGAGTCATTAACTCGGACTAAGTGATAGACACACCCCTTAGAAACTAACTTCCTTGCCTTAAGGTATGAAATGAAACGACCCTTAGGCACTATTGAACTGCTTTTCCACTCTAAGACTGGCTCATTTGGAAATTGAAACTTGACTACTCGAGTTCTACAATCGACTGAGGCATAACAGGCATGAAGCCAGCCGATACTAAGAATGACATCAAAATCTACCATGTCTAACTCAATTAAATCTACCATAGTACTCTTGTGATTGATGGAAATGAGACAATCACGATAGACTCCCTCTGCTAGAATAGACTCACCAACAGGCGTAGAGACACTGAATGGTTCACTAAGTTGCTCAGGAATAACATCAAAGTTCATAGTAACGTATGGTGTTACAAAAGATAAACTCGCTCCTGGATCTAGCAAGGCATAAATAGTAAAGTCAAAGACTTGAATCATACCAGTGACAACATTTGGTGAATCCTTTTGCTCTTGGTGACTATCGATAGCATATAAGCGGTTTGTTCCTCCGCCGGTACCGAAAGCAGTTCCTCTAGGTGCAATTCTGTCTGGTGGAGCAACTGAAGAAGACTGGGCAATATTGCCCCCATTACCATATCCCTGCTTGTTCTTTGGACACTCTCGCATGAAATGCCCAGTCTCACCACACTTGAAACAAGTAGTGGAGCCCTCACAACAAATACCTGAGTGGTTCCTACCACACTTGGCGCAGGAAGGTGGCTTACTACCCCCTTGCGCCACACTACCTTGAAAATAGGCAGGCTTAATTCTGGAATTCTGACCATTTTACTCACATGTATTCCTAGCTGCAGGTGCACTAGCAGGTGATGGAGCAGGTCCCTTCTGTTTTTGTTGGATGGATGACCGGTTGGCATTACTCTTCTGCTTCCCGGACTCATTCCCTATCTTAGCCCTTTTGTTCTTGAATTCCTCTCTATCCCTCAACTTCTCTTCCTCTACTTGCTACACATAGACCATCAACCTCAAAATGTCCATGTCCCCAATAAGCATTACTTCCCCGTCCTTCTTTGCATGATAGACGGGACAACCCAACAACAAACAGGCTCATCCTACTCCTCATGTCCGCAACCATTTCCGGAGCATAGCGAGACAGTTGGGTGAAATTCAACCCATACTCATGAACACTCAAAGAATCTTGCTTAAGAGTGAGGAACTCTCGTACCTTAGCCTCTTTCGGTTCTCGTGGAAAGAAACGCCCCAAGAAAGCCTCCTCAAAACAAGCCCAACTTGCAGGTGGTGCATTCTCAGCTCTACCCTCCTTTCATTGGTCAAACCAAGTCCTAGCAACATTCTTCAGTTGCTATGCAGCTAGTTCAACTCGCTCAGTATCAGCAACATGGATGACCTCAAATACCTTCTTCAACTTCTCAATGAAATTCTCCGAATCCTCAGTAGTGCTCGAACCCGTGAAACTTGGAGGGTTCATCCTTAAGAACTCACGAATCCTTGAAGTTTCAGCTCCTTCCTATCGAGCTCCCCTTTGCTGACCAACCTAGTTAGTCACATCTTGACTCAGCATCCCAATAGCCTCTTTGAACTCAACATTAGTAACTTCTCCTTGAGGTTGCACTTCAGGTGCATTTGGTAGCTCTTGCTCCTCGACATTTTGCCTAGCAGGGCGACCTCTGACAGCTCTTTGTGGAAGCATGACTATCTAAAAACACACGCAAGCATGAATTATAAGGAAACCTTTTAGAGATCAAACTCTAACGCACGAAATGAGTGTGAAAGAAGTGAGAAAGTTCCTAAATGTTACAGCCTCCTAATTATAGATGTGGCGGTCTTCATACCGATAACTAGGATTCTACAGACACGGCTTCATAGACTCCCTAGGACTCTTGAAATATATGCTCTGATACCATGTTTTTCACCCCCCGAGCTTACACCCCAGGGCAGGACTGGCACTTGAGAACAATTGCTGGCCCAAGCAAACCCCTGGCTTGGCTTACTTACTCAGTGGAAGACTTAAACTCAACAAAAATAAGTTCATATAATAAACTAGAATGTCATAAAAGAATGTTCAACTGTCCATTAAGGCAAACTCAAATCTCAACATGGAAGAATGACAATGAAAAGACTGAAGAACTAATATTTGACTGTCTATGAAGCCTCTAAAACAACTGAGATGGATGTCAGGACAGGACCCCCGATCATCGTAACAAATGAAATGCAGAAAAGAACTAAAAGCAATAAAAGAGTGCTCCGAAATGCAAGGAGGCTCACCACTGACTCTAAAGTGCTCAACTGGATCAACAGTGCACCAGATGCCGATCCTATTTACATGAATTTGCATCATAAGACGATGTAGGCCAACTGGCATCAGTATATTGAATGTACGAGTATGTGAGTTGGAATGCTAAAACAATATAGGCTTGAGAAGAATCTAAAAGGAAATGAAGAACTTACCTGGCTAAACTCAACATGACTAAACTCAATTCAATATAAAGCAATTTAAAACAAGTGTAATATAAAGAAACAATTTTTTAAAAAACATGATGTCAACTCTGTGTGTATGCATGGATACAACATAAATATGAAATGTATCTAAAAATACAAATAACTATGTATATAAGAATACAATAACTTCTGTGGGAGTTTCTCTAACCGACAACCATCACGTAAGAGCTATTGTGATGATACATCAATTTCCCTAACGCTGCCAGAGCATCCTATACCTTGCCAAGGGCATAAGACCTGAACTGCTAAGTGGATCCACTAGTCTATGCTAAAAAGCACTAAAGGAATCATCTAAAAAAGTATGATCCTTTTCTACCCATGATGGCTACATGGTTTATGGGGGCTGTGAGTTGTCTGAACTCTCCCCCATATCGGTGCTCAATACTACTCCCAAAAATATAATAATATTAGCTCTTATGTTTAAAAACATAATTCTTCTGTGATTTGAGATAAGTGCTCAAAAACTTAGCTCAAAGTCTATCTTGGAAATCAAAGTTTCCTCTCTTGCTTCATTTAGAAAGCGATTACTCTTTTCTGAACACTAGCCCGAAGGCTCTTTGGAAATCTCAATTTCCGTTCTTATTTAAATGTGAAAACATTTTAAATCTCTTTGGGAATACTTAGTCCCCATACACTTTTGAAGAAATGAACTTCAACTTTACTCTACACTAAACTCAAAACATAAGTCTTAAAACAAGGTTAAAATGTTTGCAAAAGACTTTTGGAAAACTTTATGAACTTCTCTTAACTTGACTCTTGACTTCTCTTGACTTTGATCTTACTTCCCTTGACTTGACTCTTAACTGGTCCTTGAATTGAATTATGGATTCAAGGATTGTGATTTGTGATTGGAAAGATCTAATGATGTTTAGGAATGATTTTAGATAGCTAAACATGAGAAAAGACCGAAAATCAATATTTTACGGTGGGTCTGCGACGCGGAGAAACTTTTAAAATTTAGTTTCAAAAATGACTTTTGAGGCAGAACGCTCCGTGACAGCTCCGCGACGCAAAACAGAAATTCCTAAATCTGGGAACAAGCTCCGCGACGCGGAGGCAGTGCCGGATTTCATCCGACGAAATCTTCTTCTTCATATTTTATCTCTAAACCCTCTAAACTCCATGGGTTCTCTTTCCAAACATTTAGAATCGATTATTTGATGAAAGTATATCAGATTATACTCAAAAACACTACTACAAACGTGAATAATCCTCTAGGGACTCCAATCCACAAAGCCCACAAGAATTCAAACAAAAATTTATCAAGAACTCAAGGATTTACTTCGAATCTGAATAGCTTCGCTGAAATTGAATCATGATTGGTGCATGGGTGAGCTAACCCAATACTACGTGATCTCACATACTTTGTAGGGATCACCCTCGATGAAATCCACAAGCTAATCTCGACGAATCTTGAACGTTCTTGCTTCCTCTTCTCCTTTCTCTTTTCTCCAAGCCTTAGTGTGAAATTCACTTTTCTAAAACTGACTAAAATCTGAATTTACCAAATTAAACTCCTAAAAACAAATTAATTAAGTTGGATAAGGAAAAGACCAAACTACCCTTCTAAAATCCGGATTGGACTTTCCTTATTCGAACAACCCAACTTCCGAAGGGCTTAACTTACTCATACGAACTCGGAATCACGCAAACTTGGAGGCGTTGGAAAGATCATTCCAAGGGATTTCCAACCATATCTGGAATAACACCTAACTCATCCTGAGCTAGGAATTATGGCCGTTTGAATTTGACCAAAAACTCACTTTAATACCTTTACCAAATTTCCAGAGTTTTAAATTTTTCCCAAAAGTAACTATTTCCAGATTTTAAACTTCCTTCTAGTTCTTTCTAGTTGCGAGATGTTATACTATCCCTAGTCGCGACATAGTTCTTAGAGCCACAAATGACCCCAAGTGAACCTCATGGACTAGCATGACACTAAGATAAGAAACAAATATAAATAGAAGATAATTGAATGTAGAACTAAAAGAGTCTAGAAATATTAATAAACAAATATCTAAGTACACATAGCTAAATCTAAACTAACTTGTCTAAATACCTCTACTAATATGAATTGCTAGGCGAAACCCCTAGCTAACTCCAATTGTCTGAAACTGAAAGTAAATGGGTGAAAGGAAATGTAATTGTTGTCCTCACAAAGATGAGGACTCACCAACTCGGCTCCTGCTCACGGGAGATAGTATTAACTAACTGCAAGCTGGATACTGAGTGTCAGAACCTATACTATTAAACAATATTGGAAGAAAGTATGCAATTAGTACTTTGAATGTACTGAGTATATAAAATAATGCAACATAAGTGTAATAACTGAGCATGATGAATCTATACGACATGTTGTTACAATGACCAAGTAAAATAACATAGAACTAAGATGTACTGAATGGAAATACATATATACACAGTCATGCAATAACTAAAAGACTAACGGTAGGAGATACTAAAATCGACATATAACCATGTGAGATACTACATGAAGTTTGATGTATAATCCCTCTCAAAAGGGCCAAATGTAGTTTTCCATGAACAATCAAAATAAAGACAATAGAATGAGATAGTGCATGAACGTAGAGCAATTGAATCAACAAAAGTCTTGAAGATTGTGATAAAATGCAACTAAAGGACAGAAAGAATCTTAGGTCAAACATTTTAGCTAAACAAATCAACACTTAACTTGAACTTTGGAACCAAAAATACGTTGAAATAATTTATGATTTTGAAGATTACATAATTACAGAGATTTTAATTTTAGGGTCGTTTTTGTGATAAGAAAAAAGAATCACTAGAGTCGTTTAGTAGAAAATAGTTAAGGAGAAGAGATATTATTTTGGTGGAATAACCCAACACATTAGGTAATATGCATTTATAATACAATCACAATAACATCACAATACAGAGAATAACATATATATATATATACATAACAATCAAATATGACTTATCATAGTAAATGTTTATTATCATGTTAATCTTTTAGCCGGATATTCCTTAACAAGGGGTAAGCTATATGAATCATGTGTATCTACTCCACTCTTTGCATGTTCTATTTATTCTTAGTAAATAATTGGTTTTAAGGGAAATAAGGAATTTCCTGAATTTAGATCTTATACTTTTACAACATTAATCACACAAAATTTTACCAAACTCTAGAAACTCTTAAGAAAGGACAAACTCTTACACATGAATTGAATAGTTTTCAACTCTTAAGCATTAGGCCCATTCTACTATAAAACACAAAATGATGACATGTCCTACTTTTAAATCTCAATTTAAGCTAAATTAGAAGTATCTTACTCCTCCTTATCAGAAAGCTGAGGAGAACGGGGTAGAACAGATGTTTGAGCTTCCTTTTCCACTGTGTATTTTTCTTAAACTCTGGAGAGGCCCAATACTAATTCAGTTTTTTCCATATATCTTCATGAATCCACGATGGCCTCTTATCATGTTTTCGGGCATACCAAAGCAAATCACTCAACCTATGAGAACATTTTCTAAGAAAGATTTCTCGTATCTTTGCCTTATGCTTGAGAGGCCATGCACACTTCATATGCATATAATTGAATTTTCATATTGAATAAATGTCAAATATAAGAAGTGTTTCTCTTTAAACAATATATACATCACAATTATATATGTCATGTATCTAGATTGATTAACTTGTTTGAGACCAAGGAGTTATTAAACACTTCAAGTAGATAGTTGATTTATTTTTACCTTGAAGTCATCAAATATTCTCTCTCTAACATTCAATGGAACATCTTTCCAGTACCTCCATGGCTCGTGATAAAAAGAACACATTGATTCAGCCATACCCTTGCCGACTAAATAGGAGGATAAAACCTGCATTATATTTAAAATTGTGATGATATAGAAGCTATTGTAAAATGAATACAAAGGAATAGAAGGATAAAACTAGTATCTTTTTTTAAATAATTTTGAAACTAGCATGTTTGCTGAAAATGATATTTATTGTTTTACAAACTATATTATTGGTTGTATAACCTAATAGATTAATACTTTGACTGATCTTACTTCTAAATATGATAAAAATATCAAAATATAATAATGTAGCTAAAGTAGTCTATAGTTCACTTCTCATTTTACACAAGGCTCAACTTGTTAACAGAACCATTAAATAGATTAGATGAATATTTACCCCAATCCATAGGGAATAATAATCAATCTCTGGAGTTCATCATACTTTCCAACATTTGGAGGATCTTGCCACTGTGCAGAAGCTTTTGTAGGAGGTTGTGTAGTTGATGGACGACAGTTACCTCCAAGAGCCATCTAAAAAATAAGAATAAGAAGAAATAGCAGATTAATCCAAAGAATTGATGTCGAAGTCCTGTTAACTCCAGAAAATAGAGCACTGGTAAAATATTAATACAACATATATTTTTCAATGATGAAGAATTTGTAATTAGAATCAAGAGATGTTGTTGCTAAAGGAGTCCTCAAGTCAAAAACTATGAAATGGTTCTGGCCTCATTTGTTTACACTTAATGAAGGTCTGAATCTAAATCATTCAAATCAACCCATTAAGTGCATTTGTTCTTAAGGTTTAAATCTGAATGATTGACTTTGCCTGTTAAGTGCATTTGTTTTCTTTCCTATTAAACCTATTAATGGGTCTAAATAGATCTGAACGAATCAGATCTATAACAGAATGTTAAAATCGTTCAGAGGCTCGTTATTCTTCACGCCACTTACTTTTCTTCTCAACCACATATAATTTTTTTCTTTCCTCTTCAACTGCTACTGTGTTTTATGATATCCCATTTATGATTTTAAAGAAAACAACTTTACCTTCTGATATGTGTGAATTCAATATAAACTAGGTAAATTACCCATGCTTCGCACGTGATTGAACTATTTTATTAAGCTTAAATATGATCTTTCGATAATATTCATATTTTTGATACATACACTACATTGTCAAGAACATTTTATGTTAAGGCAAAGAGTTCGTCTGAAATCTTAAATGCTATATTTTTTAATTTTTGTTTTTGTTATAGAAAAATTAGGAGTCATAGACAGATTTTAACTATAAAAAAAAAGTCTAAGAAAATCTCCATAGAAATAGTTGGTCAGAAGTAATCAAATTTGCTAAATTCCAAAAAATGATAAAGAACAACATCAGACGTTAAGGAAGAGACCAAAAAGCCTCAAACAACAACATTCACAAGTAAAGTGGAACATCACGTCCATACAAGAACATAATTGACTAAACTCAAATGGAAGACCTTCAACTCCTTTCTTATGAACCTCCATCAATCTATTTTTATTATAGTATGACGTATCATGTATATGTTAAAAATGACCTTAAATTGTTAGTATCATAAATGTTTTTCCTCATTGTCTTAGAGTAGTCATTACTATTGCTTAGGTTTCATATCACCGGCCCCAACTTATTTTGTTTGAATGGAACTGTTCACAACTGGATATTCTAAACCAAAATTTTGACACATAACATATTAAAATCTCACAGCATAATTTTGTGAGCACTTGAACTCACAAATATCCACAAAAAATAATAAAGACAACCTTACTTTCCTAGCAATCAAGAAGAAAAAGGCATATTACTTAACATATTTTTCAAAAATATAGTCTATCGGGATGTATCCAAGTTTACAGTTCACAAATTTAATTGAAATAATCCAAAATAAAGAGTTCTTACTTTATAAAAAAAAAGTTTATCAAAATAAAGAGTTGTCACTACAGTAAAAATGATCTTGAACAGCAATTAATAGCTTAATTGTTGCTAAATATGTATTTTAAGAGGCAATTGGTACTCTCTATAAATATCCCTAAAGTTTATAGCAACATTGAATCTAATGACAATTAATAAATGTCGGTAAATTCTTTAGCACTCTTCGTTGATGTGCATATTTATTGGCGATAAAAAGTATTTTTGTTATAGTGTATTCTGGACATTTGTTTATTTCACGAAAGCTTGATCTCTTATTATGCCCAAAAAGAAGAGATGAAGAAATATGACAAAGTACTTAACTTGCGACAAAAGAAGTAGACTAATTGCGCTTATACTAATATTCTAGGAAGACTGCAATGACATACAAATTATTTGTACCTAAGAAAAAACAATCAAAATAATATATTAATTGTGGCAAGCAAGAGAGCAATCTGTTTGGTTCTTTTCACAAACTTTATTATTGGTTCCGTATTAGTTATCACATATTTGTTGTCGTGTGCTATCAAATATAGCACAACCCATAAGAAATTTTCCCAAAAGTATATGAAAAAACCTACAAAAAGGGACAAAAGAGAAGATAAATTTTCAATAATCCTCACTGAATTTTTTAACAGAGTTCAAAAAGTCACTAAAATAGCATATAGAAATTGCAATAGATACATGAATCACTATGACTTAATTAAGCTTCATGAAATATGACGAAGAAAACCTTGAGGAATGAAACACACTTCATAAGAAATTTAAATACTGTATTTGAATTCGATTCCCTTACAGCAAAAAAAAAACGTACAAATAATAGTGGCAGAAATAAAAGTTTTGTTTACTAAAAACCAAATGTAATGAATTCAACCATTTCAACAGCTTTATATGTTGTGGAATGAGAGGTGCAAGAATAGTAATGTCGTTTTGCAAACAGAATCAATATTCTTTGTTTATACGAAGAAACATATAGAAAGGGACAAAAGAGAAGATCAATTTTTAACAGAGATAAAAAAGTCACCAAAATAACAAAAAGAAATTATCATAATTACATGAATAACTAAGCTCCATGAAATATGAGGAAGAAAACCTTGAGGAATGAAACAAACTTAATAAGAAGCTTAATTAATGTATTTGAATTCAACTACCCTACAACGGGAAAACACCTACAAATAATTATGGCAGGAAATCCCTCTATTTATAGACAACAAAGGGTAGTGTGAACAAATGCTTATTGTGCCTTATCGGAAAGGTCACAACTCTTTGGAAAAGTTACAACCCTTCAGAAAGGTCACAACCTTTCATAAAAGTCATAATTTTTCATAAAAGTCGCAACTCTTCATAAAAGTCACAACTTTTGATATAAAAGTCACAACTCTTGATATAAAAGTCACAACTCTTCCTAAAAGTCACAACTTTTCATAAAAAGGGAAGGCTAGTATTGGAAATAAATAAATTTAAAAGGAATTTTGGTTTGTGGTTGTGCCACGTAGGCAGGCCTAAGGTTCTCTTATATATATATATATATATATATATATATATATATATATATATATATGATATATGATTTCTCTTTGCAAACTTATTGATGACTAAAGTAAATAGTTTGAGCAAAAGGTTGCCTCTATATATGTAATCAATCTCATGAAATATAAGTATTTTCCCCCTACTTATTGGTTTTATTTGTCAACTAATCCATGTTTACAAGTTCAAATATATGTGAATATACCAAAATATGGTTAAAAACTTATCAAGGACCTCATCTGCATATAATTGAATTTTTATATTGAATACATGTCAAATATAAGAAGTGTTTCTCTTATTAAACAATATATACATCACAAATATATATGTCCTGCATCTAGATTGATTAACTTCTTTGAGACCAAGGAGTTATTAAACACTTCAAGTAGATAATTGATTTATTTTTACCTTGAAGTCATAAAAATTTCTCCCTCTAACGTTCAACGGAACATCTTTCTAGTACCTCCATGGCTCGTGATAAAAAGAATATATTGATTCAACCATAGCCTTTGCAGACTGAATAGAATGATAAAACCTGCATTATATTTAAAATTGTGATGATAGAGAAGTTACTGCAAAATGAAAAAAAAGGAATAGAAGGGCAAAACTAGTATCTTTTTTTAAATTATTTTGCAACTAGCATGTTTGCTGAATATGCTATTTATTGTTTTAAACTATATTATTGGTTGTATAACCTAATAGATTAATACTTTGACTAGTCTTACTTCTAAATATGATCAAACATCGAAATATAATAATGTAGCTAAAGTAGTCTATAGTTCACTTCTCATTTTACACAAGGCTCAACTTGTTAACATAACTATTAAAAATATTACATGAATACTTACCCCAATCCATTGGGAATAATAATCAATCTCTGGAGTTCATCATTGTCACGACCTGAGAGTACCCCCTAGTCGTAACATGGCGTATTCGACCCTGAAGGGGTCTTATACAAGCCACATAGTCATTCATTGCATTCAATAATGAAAATAGTGCGGAATAAAAAAACTTATTTACATCCACACATTTAAA